>JAODAL010018681.1:0-74106 GCA_025379985.1 Phyllomedusa bahiana | reverse complement strand
GTCCCTTGCCCCCGAGGAAAACAAAAGCCAATATTTTTCTCGTCCTGGTGTACCAACGCAGCCCCTAAAGTTAGGGTCCTGACAGCTTGAGGAAAAAAGGAGATTCATACTGGGGATGGAAATCCTTAAAGAGCAAGGTAAAAATTTCCCTCTGTGGGGTAGTGGGATTTAGCGGCCTATCCTAACCCATACCCCTTGCCAAAAGTGGTCCTGGTTCATGGGGTTAAGGACATAGGTCCTGCAGATTTTGTTTACTCATGTGTGTCTGGAATTTGGGGACAGCCACCCTTTCTGAGACGATATTTTCTGAAAGAGGCTCTCCGGGTTTTCCCCCAAACCTTTCGGAAAAAAGAATTTGCTTTTGTTTTAAACCCTCCATCTTCTCTTCCTTTTATTTATTTCCGCGGAATTAAACACCAGACACATTCCATAAAAATTACAGGCAGGAACAGATTGAAAGAGTGTGTTCCAGGAAATCTGAGAAGTAGAACTCCCATCATCCTTCCTCAGCACCTGCAGCGTTTCCCCTACTTCGATTGTGTGTGAATTCAAGGGAGTAAATGAGGTAAGGAGGAAGGGCCATGTGATAAATTGAATTCCCCCCCAGCCTCTCCTCTTTTCCTGGGTCTCACGGGCACCAAGGTATAGTCTAAGTTTGGACAGGATAATATTGTTGTTTCATATGCTTCCTGCTCTTTTAAATACACATGACCCCTTAAAAAGGTCTTAGGGGGGGGACTTTTGTGAACATTGTCGTGCTGTATTAAGTTTTCATTCAGAATATTTTCTAATCTACAGAAGATATATCCAATTTTTCTTACCTCATTGTGGCTGCTTTTTTGGAACAGTCTTCTTTGTTTAGTGTAATTTATTAAGTGTCTAATAAAGGTGTTTTCACTTTTTAGTGATTTGGCATATGCCTCTCCATCATTTATTTTTGGGGTGAATATTGTTAAAAAGGGTTTCTCACCATTGCCCCCACCAAGCCCGCTCTTCCAGCCAGCTTCACTTTTGCTTGCTGAGACTGTTAAAGGGACATTACTGTTGGAGATTTCTAAACGGTTAAAGTTTGTCAAAGAAGCTCTTTTTTGCTGATAAGACACAGCAGAAAGTGATGTCACAATCCCGACTGGGGCTGCTAGTGCCTGTTAGAGCAGAGAGAAATGATCAGTACCCAAGTTTGTGAAAAAAAGCAGGAGATAAGATCTGCTCTAACTCTCAAGGAAAACAAAACAAAACAGCTATGTACAGTGGGTACAGAAAGTATTCAGACCCCTTTAAATTTTTCACTCTTTGTTTCATTGCAGCCATTTGGTAAAATCAAAAAAGTTAATTTTTTTGCTCATTAATGTACACTCTGCACCCAATCTTGAAAGAAAAAAAACCAGAATGTTCATATTTTTGCAAATTTATTAAACAAGAAAAACTGAAATATCACAAGGTCTTAAGTATTCAGACCCTTCGCTCAGTATTGAGTAGATGCACCCTTTTGAGCTAGTATAGCCATGAGTCTTCTTGGGAATGATGCAACAAGTTTTTCACACCTGGATTTGGGGATCCTCTGCCATTCTTCCTTGCAGATCATCTCCAGTTGGATGGTGAACATTGGTGAACAGCCATTTTCAAGTCTCTCCAGAGATGCTTAATTGGTTTAAGATCAGGGCTCTGGCTGGGCCAGTCAAGAATGGTCAACTAGTCGTCCTGTCCCTGCAGCTGAAAAACACTCTCATAGCATGCTGTTGCCACCACCATGTTTCATTGTTGGGATTGTATTGGGCAGGTGATGAGCAGTGCCTGGTTTTCTCCACACATACCGCTTAGAATGAACACTAAAAAGTTCAATCTTCATCTCATCAGACCAGAGAATCTTATTTCTCATAGTCTGGGAGTCTTTCATGTGTTTTTTTTGCAAACTGTATGCAGACTTTCTTATGTCTTGCACTGAGGAGAGGTTTCCGTTGGCACACTCTGCCATAAGGCCATAAGGGCTGCAGTAATAGTTGACTTTGTGAAACTTTCTCCAATCTCCCTACTGCATCTCTGGAGCTCAATCACAGTGATGTTGGGGTTCTTCTTTACCTCTCTCACCAAGGCTCTTCTCCCACGACTGCTTAGTTTGGCTGGATGGCCAGGTCGAGGAAGAGTCGTGGTCGTCCCAAACTTCTTCCATTTTAGGATTATGGAGGCCACTGTGCTCTTAGGAACCTTGAGTGTTGCAGAAATTCTTTTGTAACCTTGGCCAGATCTGTGCTTTGCCACAATTCTGAGTCTGAGCTCCTTGGGCAGTTCCTTAGACTTCATGATTCTCATGTGCTCTGAAATGCACTGTGAGCTGTGAGGTCTTATATAGACAGGTGTGTGCCTTTCCTAATCAACTCTAATCAGTTTAATTAAACACAGCTGGACTCCAATGAAGGAGTAGATCTATCTCAAGGAAGATCAGAAGGAAAAGGACAGCATGTGAGTTGAATATGAGTGTCACAGCAAAGGACCATGTGATATTTCAGTTTTTCTTATTTAAAAAATGTGCAAAAATATTTACATTTCTGTTTTTTTTTCTTTCAAGATAAGGTACAGAGCATACTGTACATTAATGACAAAAATGAACTTCTTTGATCTTACCAAATGGCTGCAATGAAACAAAGAGTGAAAAATTTAAAGGGGTCTGAATACTTTCCGTACCCACTGTATAGTCTTTATTCACCTTTATTTACCAATAAAATCTTGTATTATCTTAGAGAGAATTGGTCTGTAAATTTTGGAGGTGCTATGACTGTGTGTAGGCTGTAAACGTAATTTCTCCTGGAAATTTGCCTGGGGACACATTGGCTTGACTTCTGAGAACATTTTGTCAGTGACTTCTGGGGACATTGTGCACTTAACGTGCATTGTGACTGTCACTTCTGTTGGAACTTTTGCTACCACTTGAAAGGGTGTTTTGGCTGTCACTTCCTCATTATACAGTAATTATGAATTAAACAATCCTAGAAAATTAACTGTTAAAGATTGACAAGATAAAGGAATTAAAATGTTGACAAATGCTATTTGCCTGGTATAAAAACATAGAAGCATAATTTACTTTTTTAATTTTCAGATTTTTCTGCAGAATTCTCTTTCACCACAATATCTATTGCTCTACGCATATATAAACCTTATAAATGTGTCTATTATCAGGTGTGTATTATAAGAAGCTTAAAAATAAGCTATCCTATGTACACTGACCTAGAGATGCAAACAAACTTAAGACAATAGTGATAGAAAGCCAGTCTGTGAGGAAGGATGTGAATACTGATGAGGAAAATGAAAAGGGGTGAGGAACACAAGTGGAGATTTGATGTTCAGACTACTAATGATTTCTTATGGACTGTGAAAAACAAACACCCATTGACAAGGAAATGTGCTAGCTTTACCAATGCCACAAATGACGTTAATAGCTGGGGCTGGGGGCCTTGTGAAGACCACAGTAAAGGCAGCAAGCAGCATTATGCAATGCTAATAAAAGTGTAAAATATGGTTATAACAACACAAGGTACATGTGCCAAGTTGTCTAGGTGCAAGACTTTCTTTGTTGCCCTTAACAACCAATCAGAGGTTCCCATTCTTTTTTTCAGAGCACTATACGAAATGAAAGAGTAGCTGTGATTGCTTGTTATGGGCAACAAAGAAAGCCTTAGACCTATACAGTTTTCAAACATGTGGCCCATGGTCTCACCATGCACTGCATATCAGTAGATATAAATGGAAAAATGTGTTGAATAATTTTAGGACAGTGGCACAAATGTTTCCTCTTCATCTCTATTGGGGATTGGGTTACACAGTTTGTAGGACTGAAAAAAAACCCACAAATGGCCGTCCAACTCAACCTATTATTCCATAGTTTTGATCCAGAGAAAAGAAAAAAACAAATGAGGTAGAAGCTAATTGTATTCATTGGTGGGAGAAAGTTCCTTCCTAACTCCAATCTTGCAATCAGATTAAATCTCTGGATCAGCGCCTGTTAGGAAAACCCGCACTCACACACTATTGTCACCGTGCTGCCACCAATCTTTCAGGAAAACCTGCCCAGCCCACTCGAGGGTCGATGGCATGACTTGGGGTGTATCGTGACGTTGCGCCCCCTCTAGGGTTTCACCGTTAATCCCTGTCCACACGGGCACAGGAAAACCCAGGGAGTGTGAGAGGATACCCCACTCGCCCACAACCCTGAACGGCTGGGAGAGATCTGTTTACCCACGTTGGTTAAACAGAGCTCTGTCAGCCCAGTAAACTGCCACCAATTCCTCTTTGGTTATAAGACCGGTCCGTTACCGACTTACAACCAGCCTTGGGGGTAGCTATATATTAAAGACCGAGAATGATCAAGAAAACAGGCCAGCCCAGATTAAAGTTTATAGATTTAATTCGCCTTGGGGAGCACACTAGAAAAACAATATATACATAGGGACAATACTATACAGATATTGGTCAGAGGTGCAAATAATATGGTTACAAAAGGGGTAGCAGGTGGGTCTAATTACCTTAGGTTAGCCTTATGCTGGCCTACACCGAGGTGAAATGTGGCCTGCGGGTTCTGGACGCTCCTGTACACTCGGAGTAACCCCTCTCCAATAGAAAACGACCCTGAGCAAAGCCGTGTTTTGACTTAAAACAGTACTGGGACAGTACTGGTACTGGTAAATAGGGCCCTTATAGGAGGTAAGGAGGTATACACATAAATCCATACAAATAGCTGTAGGACAATGTTCTATTGATGATACCTCTTTATAATGGTCATACAGTAACTGCATAATACCACTATATAAGGAGAAAGTATCACCATACTCTGACTGACCAAAGCAAGACTAATATTATCGCTATACAAAGATCAAATAATATTTTCACAACATGACCACCATAATGTTCCTGAATATAAACCATTACACTACTATTAATATTACTGCCATACAGTGACCATATAGTGGTAGATACCAGTTGTACGCAGGCTATGCTGACAAAGTCATTACATTGCAGTTACATCCAATGACTCACAGGTGACATATTCTCTGATGGGAGTTGTTCTCTTTCCTCATTCGTTCCAGATAACCATGATGGCTTCATTCGAACATGACTCGTCTCTGCAGAACAAAAGTCACACAAAAGTCTTACAATCCTGAATTTTCCAGCACCTACCTATGCCCACTTCTATACAAACTCCCTATGGAAATGGTGGAGGTTATGGGGGGATAGGTGGAAGTGGTAGGTAGTTTGAGGTGATAAGCAGTGTTGGACTGGCCCACCAGAGGATCTGAGGATCCTACGATGGGCCCCTAGTCCAACACAGTGGTGCCCGCTGTCGTAGGTAGCCAGGCCTGGCCCGCACATCATGCCTAGGAATGCTAGGGCCCTCTGTTCCGATCACTCACAGGCATGTCTGTGCGACCACTTAGCGGAGTAGATCACCGGCACTCTGTTCCACTATTCTGTCTAGTCGATATAAGGCCCTACCGAGGCATGTTGTCGGGAGTGTTTACTTAAATAAAGCATTTTTTGTGTTGTTTTGATGTATTTTTTACCACTATTTTTCCAGTTTTTTATTAGAAATTGCATTCCAACCTTACCTCTCTATTAAGTCAAGCACTCAAGCACCTACATGAGGCATGTGATATTGTCATAATATTATTATCATAATCTTATCATTAAATCCGCCAGGCTATTGTTGTAATGGACAAGACCTGTTACCTTGAAGAAGTCCAATGCCAACTATCTGACACCACGCTGAGACTTATGCCCCACTAGATTGTGACTCTACATTAAATATACGGTCACAGATTACTGAAACTGTCCAACAATATCTTAGTTTTCACACCATTGACAGTAAAACAGCAGAATTTTTTATTAATCACTATCCCATTAAGCCATTCTTTTACATACTTCCAATATTCCATAAAGAGCCATTTAAACATCTGAGTAGAAGAATTGTAGCATATACCGATTCCAGTTTGTCCCCTCTCACTATAATTCTTTAAAAAATTCTAACTTTTCAGCTATTTATAATTTTTCTATATAGGCAATTTTTGCATTTTTGATATTTGTTATTAGTTTGTTTTTTCAACTGGGAAAATTGTTTGTTTCTTTTTTTGATGGGGCGTAACAGGGATAGCCCCCATAGGGTAGGGCTGCTCTTTTCTGGGAGATTATCCCACCATTTTAGGCAGATTGTTATAGGGGCATCCTCTTTTGCTTTTTTGTCTCCCAGTTGACTATGTATCTATTTTGTGGGAGTTTGGATTTTTGGGGAATGAATTGAGAAGTATCCATAAGTATCCTGGACTATATTATTACGCTCATATCCACAAGGTACGGAAATTCAAAACTCTCCTCTTCAGTGTTATAAGAGAGACAAGAACCTAAGGGACCACCTCCTATCTGCATATCTAATAAAGCCTGACAAATGTCAGTTACTACTCAACGCCATGGTACATATTTTGTGACAGTGCTAGTCAGATTTCTTCTCACACCCTTTGACAATATCTAATTAAAGGTTTTTTCACGTCGCTCAAATTATGTCATATACTTACTCAAATGTCCTTGTAGTCTGGCCTATGTAGGTCAGACCGTGCAAGCAGTTGAAGATAGAATGTCTAAATCTACCATCCGATGCAATGACTTTCTCCTGTTAATCCATGTGTATTTCAAACAACATCCCCATAATCCATCACAACTTAGATTTCAGGTCATTGAGCAAGTTCCCATGCCTCAACATGGAGGCATTCGTATTACAATACTGTTAAGGAGAGAACGATACTGGATCCATGCCCTACATACTTTAGAACCCAATGGTTTAAATAGGGAGTATGACATGAGATACTGAACGACTTTGTATTTTCTTTGGCTGACAAGGTGTTGTATTGTAATTTATATCATTATGATGATATACTGCCCATAACTGTATGAGGCAGTCACGATAATATATGTATTGTCACGGATGCTCCTGCGACCCTCATCCCGGGTCACAGGCGCATCCGTGCCCCGACTCCGAGCGGCGCCCCGTCCCGCACCTCGGATTCGGGGTCCACTCACGCCACTGCTCCGGTCCCCATTCACTTACCCGGCCACGATCCTGCTCTGTCCGCCTCTGGTCCCCGGCGTGCGCGGCGCCGCCCCCTAGGATGCACGCGTGCCGTCAGTGTGAAATTTAAAGGGACAGTGCGCCGGTAATTGGTCATTGCCGGGCACTGTCCCTATTTAAATCCTATTTACCTACGCCACTTCGTTTCTGCACGTCAAGATGACTGGTCCAACTTGCTGGCATGGGCGGAGTTCTCTTATAACTCCCTAGATTCAGAGTCCGCGGGGGTTTTCCCCTTCTACATCGTTTATGTCCTGCATCCCTTCCCTCCTCTCCCTCTGGCATCTCCTTCCGAGGTTCCGGCGGCAGACGCACTGGTCCAGGACATGAAGACCATCTGGTCCCAGACCCGTCAGTCCCTGCTCCGTGCTTCCGAGCACAAGAAGGCTCAAGCGGATAAAAGAAGAATCCCTCCTCCTGTCTTCTCCCCAGGTGACAAGGTGTGGCTCTCGGCCAGATATGTCCGCCTTAAGATGCCTTCCCACAAACTGGGACCCCGTTTCCTGGGACCCTTTGAGGTTATCAGCCGCATTAACCCGGTCTCCTACAAACTCCGGCTCCCTCCTACCATGAGAATCCCCAACTCGTTCCACGTCTCCTTACTGAAACCACTGGTCCTTAACCGTTTTTCCCAGAAGGCTGTTCCTCCTCCGTCTGTAGCTGATGCGCCCAATGTCTTCGAGGTCAAGGAGATCTTGGGTATGAGGAAAACTAGAGGGAAAAGATACTTTCTAGTGGACTGGAAGGGGTTCGGGCCTGAGGAGAGGTCTGGGAAGCCGGAAGAGAACATCCTGAACCCCAGCAGCATCTAGAAATTCCTTCTCTCCAGAAAGAAGAGGGGCCCGATGGGGGGAGTCCAAGGGGGGTACTGTCACGGATGCTCCTGCGACCCTCATCCCGGGTAGCAGGCGCATCCGTGCCCCGACTCTGAGCGGCGCCCCGTCCCGCACCTCGGGTTCGGGGTCCGCTCACGCCACTGCTCAGGTCCCCACTCACTTACCCGGCCACGATCCTGCTCTGGCCACCTCTGGTCCCCAGCGTGCGTGGCGCCGCCCCCTAGGGCGCACGCGCGCTGGCAGTGTGAAATTTAAAGGGACAGTGTGCCGGTAATTGGTCATTGCCGGGCACTGTCCCTATTTAAGTCCTGCCCCTTCCTGACAGCCCTGCCGGATCCTTAGTGTGTATACCTCTGGAGAAAACATTCCCTAAGTCTTGTCTGTCTAGCCTACCGTGTACCGAACCATCCGCCTACATTTACCGACCACAAATCTTGCCGCCAGCCCTGACCTTCTGCCTGTCCCCGACTACGAGCCTGCCCGACGAATCTGTCCCACCAGTGGAAGCGACCTGGTAGACTCCCGCCGCAGCTGGCTCTGGTGAATCCCGGGACCTACTTAGAGTCCGCTCCCTGGTGTGGGCTTCCACCACCGCCTGCGGTGGTCCAGCGGATCCACTACCTGTCCGTGACAAATTTTATTCCTCTTTCATTTGACACATATATCAATATGTTATTCATTTCTTGGATCCCTTCGAAATCTAATTTATGAGGTAAGTGTGTATAGATCATTTACCCGATATTGCTGTACCAAGGCTGTTTACATATCTTAAGCGGTATTTCTCGTATTTTCGTATCTTTCTTCTTATTTGTTTTACAGACCAGATAACTTCCACTGTCACGATTGTTAATTTGTCCACCTTTGTATCCTCCTTCTTTCTTCATTCCCATTCTATACCTTCCTATTTCTGTATATTCTTGTTTTGCTTGTCACTATGCCTGTTCACATTTTGTTGGGCTTTCATCGTTGTGTCCTCCCTTGTCACTATCCTTGTTCCCACTATATTGGACTTCCATCCCGTTTGTCTTTTCATCCCCTTGTCTCCTTTTGTGACCCATTATGCCTGCCTTTTTACTCCAGTGTATATTTGCTTTTTCTTTCTTTATCCCCACTGTCTATATTTCCATTCCTTGGTTCTGTCTCTACCATTCAAACACATTATCTTCTTTCTTTAGTACACTCACCTGTACTTGTTTGCTTGGTTAGATCTTTTTTCTTACCACTTCTTCCATTTCTCATATGAATCTCTGTACATGTCGTTTGACGCAGGTACACTTCATTCGCTTTTGCCAGTTACCTTCACTGATGTATTTCTCCTTACAGCACATGCGCAGATATTCCCCACGTACACTCGATTATTTCTTCCTGTTTCTCCGCATTTGAATCAGTGTCTGGCTGACTACGCATCTTTTCAGACATTAGACGAGTATCTCCTGATCCTCAAGGTATCTATCTCGACATTTACCTCTCATCCTTACTATGATTCGTCCTAATATCCTTGTATTTTACTTTTAGCTCCTAGTTAGCCTTATTCTCCTGGGATCTACCCCGTACCTAGGTATCAAGCTTTATCCACACTTCTCACCAGGTACCCCCTGTAAGATCCCCTTTGTGATAATGTTAACCACTATTCTCTATATGTATACTTACCTATCCCTATATTCTTATTTGCAGCCTGTATACTATACAATATATATTGTTGACTGCTCTTTCTAACAGATCTCATTATCTTCATTGATACTACTATGTAGTATATTTCGCACTTCTTCCATATATTTGTTTGTGCATCTATTCTTTTATGTTATACTTCTGTGCTTATATAGGCATAAACATTTGAAACCAGAAATTTACGTACACTATATAAAAAGATGCATGTTTTTCTCACTATCTGACATGAAATCAGAATAAACCTTACACATTTTAGGTCAATTAGGATTACCAAAATAATTTATATTTGCCAAATGCCAGAATAATGTGAGAGAGAGAATTTTTACTTTCTGCAAAGTCATGGGATGAGTGATATTATCAGCAAAAGTTGAAATCGGCATGGTTTTTAGGCTTATAGGAAATTTACGATCACGCCATTTTCAGCGTTTCCTGTCATTTTGGCGGCCAGCCAATCAGCTCCAAGGATAGAGGGGGGTGAGGAGGATGTACAACGTCACCACTTTGCGGTGTATGGATCTCATTGGCTGCAAAAATCACGTGACCTCGTTTTATCTATGCAACTGCATTTCCTGTTCAGCTCATTTTCTGTCTATGCCACTTCACAGCAGGACTTGTCTGCGTTTAAACCAATAGCTGTTCTAACAGCTCTGAGAGATAGTCTCTTCTAATACAAGAAACCATCCACCTAGTTATAACTTAGAATAGAGTTAGATTAGAGAATTTCACTTCTTATTTATTTAGAGAAAGTTTTAAAGATATCTTCTGGTGTGTCCAGCAGCGGGGCTGCAGGGAGGAGGAGGGGTGGCGGCAGGAGGACAGGCTTTTGAAAGGAAGGGAGATATTGTTCAGCTCAGTGTGTTCTGTGACCTTGAATTGAAAAAGCATTATTTTTTACCAGTTTTTTTTGCCCAGCACACCTCTGATAGAAGGTGAAATTGTCCGTGTTTTTTCAGTTCTATTGCAATCACTGCGTGTCAGTGTTCCCCAAATCCGGCATAACTTATCCCTATAACTTTTAATTAGTTTTATTGGTCCGTGCGTCTGTTTGCCGCAAAGAGCTCAGTTGTACTAATATTGTTTTATACACATTTTATAGTAAATTACACCTGTTGTCAGTGGTGCGAAGGCCTTCATATTAATCCATATAACATATAAATACTCTCATTGCAGTCCGTGCGTCTGTTTGTCGCAAAGAGCTCAGTTGTACGCATATTGTGTTATACATATTTTACAGTAAATTACGCATGTTGTCAGTGGTGTGAAGGCCGCCATATTAATCCATATAACTGTTCAATACATCTATTTCACTCAGTGCATCTCAGTTTGGCGCTAATCGTGCACTTGTACGCAAATTGTTTTACACATTATTTCATAGTAACTGCCGCCTGTTGTCAGTGGTGGCAAAACTACCATATGTAATCCATATAACTTTGTAATACTTCTATTTCACTCAGTGTGTCTCATTTTAGTGCTAATCGTGCATTTGTATGATAGTTTGTTGAAAACTACCAATTGCTAGTCCTACTGGGCAGTTGTAAATATCAGGGACTGAAAGAAGAACACTGTTTATTTTGTGTTACAGTTCTTCCACCAGACCGCATTTCACAGATATTTGATAGAAACAATTCTGTTTCTAATCGTAGTTGGCTGTTGGAAATTAGAGGGATTTAAGAATAGCTGTGATTTGCCGTCTTCCAATAAGAGAATGTCAAAAACTCTTCCATACCTTTTAAATTTTTATATTTCTGAACAAGGAGCGAGCTGCAGGTGGTAAGCGAGCAAAGAGGGGTGTAGGACATGGAGGTAGAGGTACGAGAGAAGGTGCTCCTTCCAGTGCTGGCAACAACACGCAAGCCAGCAGATTGTCGGTTGCAGGACCGTCAGGCCTGTCATCGCTGCGTCTGTGCCCTGTGAATCTCAGTAACGAACCAATCTGTTCTTCAGTGGTTATTGCAACATGCATTGTTCAAATAATACTGCCTTCTGGCATTTTTTAATTTGTGGGTCATGCAGGTTTAAGGGTCATGCTGTGGTACAAGACAGGGATAGTGAATAGTCTGTGACTTTTTTTCTGTGGCACTTGTTGCCTAATTGTCTTGCCTAAGATGTAGCACGTGTCCAGTTTACTGTTGTAGATGTTAATTCCAGCTTCTCCTCCCCTGTTTGGGTGTAAGAATGAAGCTGTTGTTCCTCTCCCATAGACTTTAAAGGGGTTGTCTCACTACAAAGAATAGCTTTCAAATTGTAGGGAACACAAAATAAAGACATTTTCCAAATATATTGCTTTGTTCCTCTGTTTTCCCTAAGGAGATACAAGTGAATTTATGACCTCCCTGGCTATTTCAGTTCCCTTAGTAACCGACCTGTAAACAATTGTCCCCCTGCTGTTTGTTCAATGAGATAACAGTGAGTGAAGTCATCACACAGGTCTCAGCAGTGTCCTGTGCTGCTCAGCAGTAAAAAGCTTGATTTATGTAAAATAAACAGAACTGTAATTAGGGCTTTTGTTTTGCCGATCAGATAAGAAGTCCTGTTAGTAGTTTGAGAAGCTAATCTGATCTAATTATCATCTGAAAGCACTGCATGGCATGGAGATGTATGCAAATGAGTCAGTCTGAACCAGGAAGTGACAGAGTATTTCATTCATGCATTCTCTGAAACTCCGAAGGGAGACAACTCCTTTAATGGTCATCGGCGATTATCTATTATCGGCTATCGGCATGATAATTACCGATATCGACTATCAATCCGATAACGATAGTTGACACAATCGGTCATCACTAGTTTACATCCATTTCATTCGAATTTGGTAGTATTACCCTTAAACTGTATGACTTGGGTCAAACGTTTTGTATATCCTTTCACAAGCTTCTCACAATAGCTGGTAGGAATTTTGGCCCATTCCTCCTGACAGAACTGGTGTAACTGAGCCATGTCTGTAGGTCGCCTTGCTTGCACCTGTCTTTTCAGCTTTACCCATAAATTTTCAATAGGACTGAGATCAGGGCTTTGTGATGGCAACTTCAAAACATTGACTTGGTTACCCATAAGTCACTTTGTAACCAATTTGGCAGTATCCTTCGGGTTATTGTCCATTTGGAGGACCCGTTTCTGCCCAAGCTTTAACTTCCTTGTTGATGTCTTGAGATGTTGCTTCAGTACTGCCACATAATCTTCTTTCTTCATGATGCCATCTATTTTGTGTAGTGCACCAGTCCCTTCCACAGCAAAACAACCCCACAACATGATGCTGCCACCTCCATGTTTCACAGCTGGGATGGTGTTCTTAGGCTTCCAAGCTTTACCCTTTTTCCTCCAATCATGGTTATTATGGCCAAACAGTTACATTTTAGTTTCGTCAGACGAAAGGACATGTATCCTGTTTGCATTTGCAAACATTAATTTGGCTTTTATATTTTTCTTTTGGAGTAATGACTTCTTACTGGCAGAGTGGCCTTTCAGCCCTTGTTGATACAGTTCTCATTTCACTGTGGATAATGACTCAATCTTACCAGATTCCTCTAGCACCTGCACAAGGTCTTTTGCTTTTATTTTTTGGTTGATATGCACATGTTGTACCAAAGCACATTCATCTCTTCGACACAGAACCGTCTCCTTTCTGAGCAGTATGATGGTTGGACATTCCCATCTTGTTTGTACTTGCGTACAATTGTTTGTACAGATTAACAAAGCACCTTCAGGTATCTGGAAATTGCACCCAAGGATGATCCAGACTTGTGCAAGTCCACAATTCTCTTCCTGATATCTTGGCTGATTTCTTTAGACTTTCCCATGATGTGAAACACAGAAGCAGTGTTTCTGGTGTGCTATAAAATATATCCACAGGTGTGTCTCTAACTCAGATGTTGCCAATAAACTAGGAATAGTAGTCCTAGTTTATGTAAACTTTTGACTCTGCAGAAAGTAATAAAAATGCCTTACAAATTCATTCTCTCTCATTATTCTGACAGTTGGCAAATATAAATAATTTTGGTAATCCTAATTGACCTAAAACAGGTGTTATCTTTTTACCCTCTGAACCTGAAGATTTTCACTATAAAGCAGCCCGTTGATTCTCCATTTTTGCTGCACCGCAATTACTTCATTTTGTTCAAGCTTTCTGTCTGTTGGTCGAGGACTCGTGGCCCGTGCAGTGTTAAAGACGGGACACACCTAACAGAGAAGGATCTAAAGTGTGCATGTTACAGCTAATGAAGGTGAGCCCTTGAACCATTTGCTTGGTTTGAAGTGTGTTAAAACAGGTAAGGTTTATTCTGATTTCGTGTCAGATGTAAGAAAACTTGCATATGTGTCTTTTTATATAGTGTATGTAAACTTCCAGTTTCAACTGTATCTTAAATGTTTCTAAAATACTTATTAAAACTGTAAAATGTGAAGCAGGAGCTTAAATAGAGAAGGCTGGGCCCGATAGCAAACTTTTGAATATCCTACTGAGCACAAATATTTACCATAACCTAAATAATACAAGGAGCAAATACCTCACCATACATATTACCATCTTAATGCTACCAATAAAATTCTACTACCAAAACTAACATTACCAATAATGCTATTACAGATGATACCATCAGAACATGAGTAGATATTACCACTGCATAGCGACTGAATAGGAGCACTATACAATTACTGAGTAAGATCAGTATACAAAGACCAATTACTGAAATATAGTTACCATATTGTGCTAGATACTAGTTGTACATAGTTGCCCTGCCCCCAGTAGGTATGTAGATGGACTGGCAAGGACCCAGGTAGGTAGGCAAGTGGCTACAGTGAAGTTACATCCAGTGTTACACAGGTGATGTCTTCTCTGATGAATTCTTCACTTTCCCCTTCTTTCTCTATCCAGTCCAGACCGCCATGATGACCTCTGCCGGCAATGACTTATCCCTGCAGAATGTGCACACAAATATCCTCACTTTTCCATCATCTCCTTACCTGTTTCCAACCTCTGTACAAACTCTCTATGGGGTGGTAAGTGGAGTTGGTGGGGAGGTTATGGAATGATAAGTAGGGGTTGTATTTTGTATTGACGTTAGACCACATAAAACAATGATAGGGTGGAGGGCGGAGAGAACAGGTACATGCCATAGTTTAGACACACAGTTTCCTAGGGAGCTGGAGTGAAACAGAGGACTAACACCCTGGAGATTTTGCTATAGCTTGTACCCCCAGGATAATATTATACAGTCTGAACTTCGTCACTTACACCCTAGAAGATCAGTTGTAGGCATAATCTTTAGGGGATGCAGGGGATGGAGTTTAGTACGGTCATGCCATTGGGCTATGATGGCTTCTTTGGTCTATGAAGGACCAATGTTGAATAAATTTTTTTAATAAAATGGTCAATAACGGATGCTATTGGAAAGTGTTTATTTAAATGTTTATTTTACCATTTTATTCAAGTGCAAGTAACAGAGGTGTCTGACCGATGCCTCTACATTACTAAAACTGATACTGTCAGGATGGGAAGGTCCATGGATATTGAAGTGGCCCTTCCCATTCAAGGTTCACTTACAACACTAACCCAACTCTACCCAGTACCCCTGGGACATTAGGTACTAAGGTAATAGTGAGAGAGTTTAGTGTCAGCCTTGGGGTGAGACACCTTCATTACTAACACTAGAAAGTAGTGGTACAAAACTATGCCAAAACAACAAGAAAAATACTTCATTAACCCCACCCCTTCCCGATAACATCCCTCGTTGACCATTTTATTAAAGACATGGATCTAACGCTGGTCTGCCATAGTCCAATGAGTCCGAAGTAGTCCAGACAGTAAACCTGTAAAATGCAGAAACACAAATGCAGAATCAAATTTCACTGACAGTGCCTAGGGCAGCATGAACACTAAATATGTCCCTACGTATAGATAGATGTCCCTTTTAGTAAACCCCAGTTAATCAGGTAGCCCCTCAAATGAGTTAGCTAAACTGATGCTATTAAATATGCTTTCCCCCCAATTTAGTATATAGGAAAATAGGCCGACCGTTATGTCGTGAGACCCTGAAAGGTAGATACAGCCAACGGCAGATAAGGTCCCAGCTAGGCAGATAGGCAGTGCCCTAGGTAGGTACATACAAAAGGCTCTAGGTAGATTGGCAAGTCCCTAGGTAGGTATGTACAGATGTAGCAGAGTACAACTTGATTGTGATATCACTGCTTTTCGTGTTATCTGCCCTGATCTGTAAACAAAGGCCATTGATAAGCATTGAAAAAGCTGAGATAACAGTCTGTGCCGTGATATCATGATGCAATATCTGTTCTGTTTTGTACTGCTACATCTGTAGATGGACAGGCAAGAACCCACGTAGGTAGGCAAGTAAGCAGTTAGGTAGGCAAAGTCTCAGGTAGGCAGATAGGCCAGGTCCCGGGAAAGTAGGTAGGTAGGCAGGCAGTTAGGGACCCAGGATTGTACATAGCCAGTGCCCCAGGTTTATAGGCTAGTAGTCCCCTAGGTAGGTAGGCAGGCAAGGCCTCAAGTAGGTAGGATGGCAAAACCCTAGGTAGGTAGGATGGAAGATAAGGTCCCAGGTAGGTATGCAGGGCTCCAGATAAGTAGGTAGGCAAGACCCAAAAAATATAGGCATGGGCCCAGGTAAGTAGGTAGTCCCAGGTAGGTAGGTAGACCCCAGGTAGATAAGTAGTCCTCTATTAGGTAAGGAGGTAGGCCATTGGTAGTTAGGCCACAGATAGGTTAGTAGGTAGGCCCCAGGTATGTACATAGAAAAGGCTCCAGGTAGGTAGGTAAGTGGTAGGTTGGCCCACCAACATCTATAACGCCCCCATTAGAGAAAAAAATAAAGCTAATTAAATTCATCTTTCCCCATTCCTCCGACAAAAGGCAGGAAGGATTCTTTTGGGCACGACCAGCGCAGGCACCGTGAGGAAGATGTTCAAACAGTTAAATAGCCTACACTGACAAGCAAAATGTTAACAATGTTTTGAACTTTTGACTTTCAAGTTCCATATCTCATCATCCACTACAGCTTTGAACGTGAGACTGCCATCATTTTAAAACAACCATCTTGGCTAATTCATACATAAATTTTACTTGCAACTACACTCACCGGCCACTTTATTAGGTACACCTGTCCAACTGCTCGTTAACACTTAATTTCTAATCAGCCAATCACATGGCGGCAACTCAGTGCATTTAGGCATGTAGACATGGTCAAGACAATCTCCTGCAGTTCAAACCGAGCATCAGTATGGGGAAGAAAGGTGACTTGAGTGCCTTTGAACGTGGCATGGTTGTTGGTGCAAGAAGGGCTGGTCTGAGTATTTCAGAAACTGCTGATCTCCTGGGATTTTCACGCACAACCATCTCTGGAGTTTACAGAGAATGGTCCGAAAAAGAAAAAACATCCAGTGAGTGGCAGTCCTGTGTGCGGAAATGCCTTATTGATGCCAGAGGTCAAAGGAGAATGGGCAGACTGGTTCGAGCTGATAGAAAGGCAACAGTGACTCAAATAGCCACCCGTTACAACCAAGGTAGGCAGAAGAGCATCTCTGAACGCACAGTACGGCGAACTTTGAGGCAGATGGGCTACAGCAGCAGAAGACCACACCGGGTGCCACTCCTTTCAGCTAAGAACAGGAAACTGAGGCTCCAATTTGCCCAAGCTCATCGAAATTGGACAGTAGCAGATTGGAAAAACGTTGCCTGGTCTGATGAGTCTCGATTTCTGCTGCGACATTCGGATGGTAGGGTCAGAATTTGGCGTCAACAACATGAAAGCATGGATCCATCCTGCCTTATATCAACGGTTCAGGCTGGTGGTGGTGGTGCCATGGTGTGGGGAATATTTTCTTGGCACTCTTTGGGCCCCTTGGTACCAATTGAGCATCATTGCAACACCTTGTTGAATCTATGCCACGAAGAATTGAGGCAGTTCTGAAGGCAAAAAGGGGTCCAACCCGTTACTAGCATGGTGTACCTAATAAAGTGGCCGGTGAGTGTATTTAGCACATGCTTAGTTTTGCAGATTCTTGTCATGTAACTGCATTGTTACTGGTGGTGGAACAATCTTTTTTTGGCTTGTATACAACAGATTACAACCTGCTCTCACATTCTGTAATAGCTCAGTGTGTTATTAGGTTGATTCCAAAGCGGAAGGTCACTAGTTTGAATTGAGGAGCAGCCATGAAGAATATTTCCCAAGAAAAGAGAAACAGCATCATCTAGCTCATCGATAGCGGTCTCTCGGTAAAGAAAATTGCCAAACTGCATATGTGAGTGTCATGAAAGAATACGAAATGATGTCTGTCCATCTATTCAAAAGCCAAGATGTGAACGTCCAGGCAAAATAAAGTCCAGGCAACAAGTTGGCTCATCCTAAGGTCTATCATTTCTGGCGCAATAAACATGACAATGGAGGTGGCTTATATCCTTCGTAATACTGAGATCAAAAGCGTCCATGTAAGCACTGTTTGATGGGCATATAACAAGTATGGAATGGGGGCCTGAATAAAGGTGAAGCCTCAACTTTAATATTATCATAAAAAGCGTTGACTCGAGTTTTAAAAAGAGTATGAAAAGTATACAGTAGAAGATTGGAAACAAGTGATTTGGAGCAATGAGACAATAGTTAATAGACTGGGCACTGAAGGGTGCAAATGCGTCTAGAGGAGTCAAGGTAAAAGAGGGCTAACAAATCGAGAAATTTAAGGAACTGTCAAGGATCGATGGTGGTCTCAATGCTGAGCTATGTGTAAGTATCCTACAAGATGAGTTACTTTGTGTACTCATTTACTATGGATATGAAAAGGACAACCCAGTGTTTCAGCAAGACAACAACCTAAAGCATATGTCGAGATAGGCAAAGAAGTGATTTAATGACATTGAAGTAGAGTTGCTTTATTGGCCTTCACAGTCCCCAGACCTCAACCCAATCAAACACTTTTGGGTAGATTTGAAGAAAAAGCTGTATTTTTACCCAAGTCAGTAAACCAGTATGTACCAACATTAGGAACATGTAGAAGAGATCTGGCATCAGATTTTAGTCGAGTCATGCTTGAATCTGATCAACAGCATGCCAAGAAGGATTCAAAGTGGATTTACAAAATACTAACAAAATAATAAAAATTAACATTTTGATTTTTAGGAGCAAAATAGTAACAAGTTACAGTTACATGATAAAAATGTGCAGAACTAAGCATATGCTACATAATTAAAAATCAAATTTATGCATGAGATAGTGAAAATGATTGTCTATAAAATGATGGTAGTCTCATGTTCAGATATAGTGGATGGTGAGATATGGCACCTGAAAGTGAAAACTTCAAAATATTGTTGGTATTTTGCTTGTCAATGTACATCTCTGGTATGTTGCGTTGTTGGGTCAGGCCCCCCTTGGGCAGTGTGCTCCATTGCAGACTCTACAGTGGTAGTTCCGCCCCTGATGTGAAGTGCCTATATGTGCAAATAAGAAGAGGAAGACATTTCTAAATTAAAATACTGATACTAATTAGTTATAAGTCTCATAGAAAAATAAAAGCAGCTATAAATCTACTAATAAGGCAATTACATGGGGATTATAGATAAACAATTATCATGGGAGTCTTCATTTAAGGTGCTTTCACACGGTGCATTTTTGGTACGTTTTTTTTTTTTTTGCAAGAATGCATGCATTAATTGCTGCACACTTCTGCAAAAAATAAAAAAAAGCACCAAAAATGCACTGTGCTCGTTTGTCTATTGGGGCAAGATAAACCCTTTAATGCACCCTGACATTTCTGTATGTCATGGTGCAGTGTCTGTTAATGCACCACGACGTGCAGAAATGTCATGACACTCGTGCGGGCACGATCGTTGTGAGAGCCCACCTGTGACTGACAGCTGGGCTCCTGCAGTTGCTGTCAGGAGCTGACATAACTCTGTTTCTGGCAGTTTAACCCCTAAAAGTGTAAAAAACAATAAAAAATACAGTAAAACACGCACTCTACCCATTATCCATTAAAAATACCAATCACCCCAAAAAAGATCTAAACTAGAAAAGTGCACATATTGGTATCACCGCGTGCTTGACGACCTGACCTTTCTTTCATGTTATTTTTCCCGTTAAAAATTTTTGTAAACGTTTGTCTATTCCGTTGCACATAAAATGGAATAAAGAAAGATAAAAATATATATATATATATATATATAAATGCCAAAATGGTACCAATAAAAACATCAGTTTGTCCTGCAAATAAGACCTTACACAACTCTGAATGTGGAAAAATAAAAAAGTTATGACAATCAGAAGATAGCAATACATAAATATTGTTTTAGACAATAAAAAAAGTTTTTTTTAAACTGCTATAACATAAAAAATTATATAAATTGGCTATCGCCACAATCGTATGTTCACTGCTAACATCCGGGATGTACGGACCGGCAGCTGGTAGTGAATGGGAGTGAGTGGAAGGTAAGTATCAGTCTTATCTTCTATTTTTAATCGTGCCCCAATAGACATACAAGTATTCTTAGGTCCCACAACACTCCTTTTACCAATTGATATGCTATCCTTGAGTATCTCAATCAATAACCTTTTATCAAACAATCAACAGTGGTCTATGCAGACTGTTACTGTCAAACTCATCTGATTTAGCTTCTATGATGAGGTTAGTTCCAGACTGGATATGAGTATGGCCAGTGTCGGGCTGCGGTGCCCTGGGCCCACAGGTGGAGTTGATTATAGGGGCCCACCAACTGAGCTGTTTCAGGGTCCACTGATAGAGCTTATTTTAGGGAACCACCCTACAGCTACTTTAAATGACTGTACATTCTTCCTATACTCTGCTTCTTGCTTTTTGCCTCTCTTTCTCTGCTTTTTTGGCTCTTCTGAGGATGTATATGCAGATAAAGGACAACTCCAGGTCTGCCATGTTCAGGGGCCCACCGGAGGATTCCCCTATTCCCCTGTGGGCCAGTCCAAGTCTGAGTATGACTGTGTACTTTTTACATCTAGAGTTTTCAATGTCATTTGATACCGTACCACATAAATGATTTATACCTAAAATGAGGATGCCTAGTCTGGGTTAACAAATGGGTAAGTGATAGCGAACAGAGGGTGGTTATTAATAGAACATACTCCAATTGGATCACAGTTACCAGTGTGGTACCATAGGGGTCAGCTTTGGGCCCTTCTAGAAGGTAAAATTTCAAAATTTGGAGATGAGGTAACTGTGGTAATCAATGTAGAGAAGGATAATACACATGTGGACAGAATTGTTTGTTTCCTTCTATTAAAAAAACAAACACCCACAGTGGTCACTGAAGTAACTTGAAACTGTCAAAATTAATAATAAATTTAAATGTACTGAAAGTCGACTAATAAAAATCAAGCATTGCATCAGAATTGTGGTTCAACCAAAAAATGAAAAAAAAAAAAAAAAAAAAAAAAACATCTAATAAAACTGGCCTGGACAAAAAATGATGGTATCATTAGAAAAGATTGAAAATAATTTGACCGTAGAGTCATGTTAAACATGTTAAACCAAAGTGTGTCCTGTACTTAGTATAACAGGTGTCTTTAAACATGTAATTAGTCAGTCTGCCTATTTAAAAGAATATAAAAAGTCACTTTGTTGTTTGGTATCATGGTGTATCACACTGAACATGGACCAAAGTACTCTAAGAAGAAAACTGTCTTAGGAGATTTTAAAATAAAATTAAAGATAAAGAGCTTGATGTTCCTGTTACTACAGTTGCATGTATTATTCAAAGGTTTAAGGTACATGGGACTGAAGCCAACCTCCCTGTAAGTAGCCACAGGAGTAAAATTGATGACGAAATTGAAGAGATAGATAGTACAAATAGTATCCAAAGAGTCCAGAACAACTTCTAAAGAAATTAAAGATGAAGTCCAATGTCAAGGTACATAAGTGTTAGATTCTACTATCCATTGCTATCTGTCAGGGCTAAGCTGTGCTCAGACTACAGTCAGGCTGCAACAGCTGATGTGCGCTCCCTCCCTGATACACTTGCTGCTGACAGCTCTGTGAGTGACAGACGCCCAGCCATTCCTGACAGGGGGCAAGTGCACCAGCCAATGGGAGTACCCGGAGGCCACTCCAATCAGCTGCAGGGGCGGTATCCAGGAATCCCATTTAAACTCCCTGAAGGCTGAGTGCTGCGCCTGTGATATTCCTGGCTACCTCGTGTTACTTGTTCTTTGTTTTGTTGTTTTGCTAACCAGTATACCTGACCTCGGCTTGTTCTCCTGACTCCGGCTTGTCTCCTGATTTTGTGCTTTGCTTCCGTTTGGCTTTTGACCTCGGCTTGTTTACGTTTATTCCTCTGGTTCTGATTTGTGGCTTTGGCGTTCCTATTTGATATTGACCCAGACTGTTTGACTATTCTTGCTTCTCACGGCCCCAGCACTTTAGCAGCACAGGGACTGTCACCCAGTTGCCATCTGCCGCCTAGGGCAGCACGTCAAGTAGGCAGGGACAGTGGGCTGGGTTCCAGTTAGGGCTCACTGCACCTCCCTTGACGTGACATTATCACAGGCCGAAACCGTTACTGCTCTACCCTCACTATGGACCCCATGACAGCTCTGGTAGAGCAGATGCAGGGGCTAACCCAGCTAGTCCAGGATCTGGCGCTGAGGGTAGAACAACAGGAGGCTACCCCAAGTCAGAGGGTCCCTGCATTACCTTCCCCTCCTGTGGAACCCCCTATCCAGTTGCCTGACAGGTTTGCAGGTAACAGGAGGGCCTTTGTGGCATTTAGAGAGGGTTGTCGTCTGTATTTTAGGCTCCGCCCACTTACCTCAGGGAATGAGGAACAAAGGGTGGGAATTGTTATGTCCTTACTGCAGGGTCCCCCCCAGGAGTGGGCATTTTCGTTACCGCATGACTCACCTGAACTGTCTTCTGTGGACAGGTTCTTTGCCGCTTTAGGGGTACTCTTTAATGACCCAGATAGGGAAGCTGTGGCTGAGGCTCAGCTGACCACCTTGAGGCAGGGTGAGAAGACTGTGGAGGAGTTTTGCTCCGAATTTCGTCGCTGGTGCGTTCTGTCTGGGTGGAACGACGCAGCTCTCAGATGCCAGTTTAGATTAGGGTTAGCTGACCATGTGAAGGATTTATTGGTGGCTTACCCTACCCCTGGTACTTTAGATGAGGCCATGGCACTGGCCGTTCGTCTGGACAGACGTTTTAGGGAGAGACGGCAGGAAAAGGTTCCCCCCCCCGGTGGTCCACACCATGGTCACCCCTAAACCCGTTGTTTCCGACGTAAACCCAGAGGAGCCCATGCAAGTAGGGGCTTTTTCTGTCACTGCGGCTAGTGACCGTAGGATTACTCGTCGCATCCAGGGGTTGTGCTTCTACTGTGGAGAAGATGGACACAGAATTCGGGAATGCTCCAAACGGAAGACCAGGTCGGAAAAACTCCAACGCCTAGGTGGTCAGCAGGAGGATCACCTAGGCGAGCAGGTATTTCCTATTGTATCTAATAAGTTGCTGCTACCAGTTAAGATTTCATACTTGTCGCTGTCCGGTTCTGGGAGTGCGTTTGTGGATTCTGGATCAGCTTCTAATTTTGTTGATGCGTCTTTTGCCAAAAGTCTGGGCCTACCTTGTAGACCGCTATCTGACTCGCTGCGAGTAGTGGCTATTGACTCCACTTCACTAGCTCGGGGCGCAATCCAATATTGTACCCTTGAGCTGGAGATGGTGGTCGGATCCATACATATTGAAAAGTGTATTCTATTCATCATGGAGGGGCTGCCCGCTGATGTGGTGTTGGGGCTGCCCTGGCTTCAGAAACATAATCCAGTGTTTGACTGGAATTCAGGGAAATTAGTCAGGTGGGGACAACGGTGTGTTGACAGATATCTCCTTAACATGCTGGGCAATACTGATGTGCAGGCTAATGTTCTATCTGGAAGCGGTGGTGCCAGCGTTGAAGCCTATGCGGCATCTTGTGAAGTCGATGCTCGGGCTAAGGTTCCCAGAACTCCTCCTGGTGAACTATGCCCTCCACCTGTACCTGAACGTCCATATGTGGTTCAGGAGGTGGTTATCCCGGTGGCTTATCGGCTGAAATTACTCTCTTCTCTCTGTATACATAACGTGTCCCGTCGTGCACTTCGTAAGTGGTATATTCAGCATGTGACTCCGCCCTCTAGGCCTCCTTCTCCAGTGGGGGGAGTTAGAACCCAGACCAGGGAAGGGTCCAGTGGCCCCTCCTAAAAGGGGGGGTACTGTCAGGGCTAAGCTGTGCTCAGACTGCAGACAGGCTGCAACAGCTGATGTGCGCTCCCTCCCTGATACACTTGCTGCTGACAGCTCTGTGAGTGACAGACGCACAGCCACTCCTGACAGGGGGCGAGTGCACCAGCCAATGGGAGGACCCAGAGGCCCCTCCAATCGGCTGCAGGGGCGGTATCCAGGAATCCCATTTAAACTCCCTGAAAGCTGACTGCTGCGCCTGTGATATTCCTGGCTACCTTGTGTTTCTTGTTCTTTGTTTTGTTGTTTTGCTAACCAGTATACCTGACCTCGGCTTGTTCTCCTGACTCCGGCCTGTCTCCTGATTTTGTGCTTTGCTTCTGTTTGGCTTTTGACCTCGGCTTGTTTACGTTTATCCCTCTGGTTCTGATTTGTGGCTGTGGCGTTCCTATTTGATATTGACCCGGACTGTTTGACTATTCTTACTTCTCACGGCCCCAGCACTTTAGCAGCGCAGGGACTGTCGCCCAGTTGCCGTCTGCTGCCTAGGGCAGCACGTCAAGTAGGCAGGGACAGTGGGCTGGGTTCCAGTTAGGGCTCACTGCACCTCCCTTGACGTGACACTATCTTTCTGAAAGTACACTTAATCGAAGGCAATCGAGGAGGAAAACAAATCATAAAAAAGTGAGACTGGAATGAGCCAAATTGCATACTGTCAAGCCACAAAGCTTCTGGAAGAATGTCTTTTGGACAGATTAGACAAAACTGAAGCTTTTTGGCAAGTCACTTCAGCTCTATGTTTACAGACACAAAAATGAGGCATGCAAAGAAAAGCACATTGTACCTACTGTGAAATATGGAGGAGGCTTGTTTATGTTTTTTGGCTACTTTGCTGCATCTGGTACAGGTTGTAATAAATCTTTGCAAAGTGCAATTACATTTCAAGACTATCAAGGCATTCTGAAATTAAATGTGCTGCTCAGTATCAGAAAAATTGGTCTTAATCAAAGGTCATGGATCCTTCAACAGGATAATGACCCAAAACACACAGCTAAAAAGATCCAAGAATGGCTAAGAGCAAAGTATTGAACTATTCTAAAGTGGATTCTATGAGCCCTGATAAAAATTCTATTGAACATCTGTGGAAGGAACTGAAATAGGCAGTCTGGAGAAGACACCCTTCACACCTGAGACAGATGGAGCAGTTTACTCATGAGTAGTTGACCAAAATACAAGTGAACAGGTGTAGAAGTCTCATTAAGAGTTGCATGAATTGTTTGGTTGCAATGATTGTCTTTAAAGGTTGTGCAACAAAATACTTCTTAAGGGGGCTATCATTTCTCTTTACAACAGTTTCATTAGTTTGGGGCTTTTTTTGTAATTTTTCAGCTAAACCACAATTCAAAAGCAGTGTCTGATTTTCATTAGTTGATTTTAAGAAAATGTAAATGTATCATTACTTGTCAGTTTCATTAATAGAAGGGCACTGACAATTTTGTACATGTGTGTATAATATTACAGAGGGATTTGAGAAAATTGGAGGCTTTGGCGAAGAAATACAAGTTTTATATGGACAAATGTAAGATTATGTGCTTGGGCAGAGAAAACAAAATCTATAATTATGTACAAAATGGTAAAACACTCTGTAAAATTGACATTAAAAAGTCTGGGGGATATTTATGGACAGTAAACCAACTTTAGTGACCAATGCCAGGCAGCTGTTGCCAAGGGAAAGAAAAATCACTGGATTCATTAAAAAAGGCATAGATGTTCAAGAACAAAGTTGTACTTCTAAACAAATCATAGTCAGACCACACATGTAATAATTTGTTAAGTTTTGGGTACCTTTGTCTAAGAAGGATATCACTAAAATGTGCAGAGGAAAGAAGGTATAAGTAATTATGGAAATGGGTGGATTGCCTTCCTGAAACAGGTTATGAAATTTCGTTTTATTCAGCTTGGAAACTAACAGTTTTGGGGCAGTTTAATTACTATGTCAATTGATATTACATTGCCACCACATGCTTTACTGTAGCTGATTGCTCCCCAGACAATGATACCCCACTAGCTACAGAACTGCAAGATTCAACAATTTCTCTGCCCTGCATCTACAGGGTTAGGAAAGAAACTAACACACAGATGTAGTTGGCCATATGCAAGTTCATTAGCTGATTAGACTACTAGGCATAGGTGCTGTTCAGGAAATAGGCGCATCTATACAGGAGCTGCCCACTGACCTTCCTAAATAGTAGGTCATACTGTGCCCTATTCAGGGAAGGAGGTGGGCTGCTCCTCTATAGATGCACCTGCTTTCTGACCAGTGTCCATGCCCAGTAGTCTAATCATAAATAACTACACTACACTGCTTATAACATGATGCCTGAAACAAAATATTTTTTGGGCTGCAATGACTATAATGAGCATTTGGTTTAAGTTGCCTGTATATGCCCATTTTATTTTACTTCTTACTTTGTTTCAACCTAAAGAGGACCTGTGACGTTCTTTGAAAATTCCAGCTGTCAGTATCCATTTATAGCGTTATGAACAGATTCTGTAATGAAAAGTTTGCGGTTTCTATGCAGTTGGCAACAGGGCAGTGGGAAATTCCCAGCCTAATTTGCCATGCTGCTGTAAAGTGGTTAGAAGGGGCTTGCATAGACATCCCTGTATGAGCTGGCGATCGATAGCCCGAATCACCATTTTGTGGGCAAGACTGAGTGTTCACATTAAAAAGGCAGGTTTCCCACAAAGTAGTTGTTACTGAGCTGAGTTATGTAGCCTGAGCATTGTGGGATGTGAAATGAGTAGCTGCTGTGTCAGCAATCAGAAACAGCAGAGAGACGCTGAGCTTACTTACAGAAGGAGTCATGAGCTGCTGTAGTGAAAGCTGATCCTAAAATACTGTGAGGACTGGTGATTCGGTTGTGATGCGAGCAGGACTGAAGTGGGACTAAAAGACAACCATGTTACAGAAACCCCACCAGCCATGTTGCAAATACATAGAGGCAAGGAGCTCACACAGTAGTAAATTTTACAATTCTTGGCCACACACCTCACTGTTAATAAAGCACATCACCAATACAATAAAAAAGGAGAAACATAAAAATACCTAATCACAGGATCAATGACAGGCATATACTCCCTTTCACACTCGGGGACAAATGCATGTTACCAAAATACAAGCTGCAATAGAATCAATTAATACTACCATATAGTGACCACATAGTAGTCAGACACCAGTTCAGGTTGCAATCACACAGCAGACCAAGTAATTGTAAATAAAGAATTACTTAAAATAAAAGGTGACGTCTTCTCTGACTGGAGACATTTTCTTCTCAACCAGGTCCAAACCACCATTATGGCATCATGAATTATCTCTGTGGAATTTTCCACACAAACATCTGAGACTTCTCAATTTTCCAAGAACCTCCCCACCTCTACACAAATTCTCCATTCATAGTATCCCAAATGGTAATATTGCCTTTTAAGGTCCCTGAGCTTCAGATGGTAATATTGACTCTCTTTATGTCATACACAACATTGCTGCAACAATTTTTTCAGCTTATACCCCTTATAAAGTAAGGGCTTGTACGCACAGCAGGGTTTTCAGTCGGTTTTACAGATGGTTTTTGGATTTGAAAGCCAACTATAAACCGACTGTCAACTATCTGGTAAACCTTATTAGGAAATCCGTTCAGAAGTCCCCACTGAACGGATTTTCTGACGGACATTTTTTTACACCGCTGACGTTCCTAAAAACTTAGAAAATGTTCATTCTTTCATCCGGTTTTTGGACGGAAGATGTAAATGTCAGTGATTGAGAGGGACGGGCCATTCCGCAAACCGCGAACAGAACCGTCGCCACAAAACCACAGGCAAGATGTCAAAATACCAGGAGCATAAGAGGTAACATTATTGCTAGTTCCACTAAGGATTAGAATCTGGACGATTTTTGTTCACTGACGTGTGGACCCACCCTAATAGTACATCCACTTTAATAATTATCCCATTTCTCACCTCCCTCAATAACTAAGTAATAATGCTCCCTCATTGTCTACTGCTCACTAATAATGTCCCCAATCTGACACTTAAGTAATAATGCAGCCTCTATATTCCCCACTAAGTAAAAATACCTCCACTGTGGTTCACATTCAGTAACAATGCACCCTTTTCCACTACTTACTAATAATGTTCTTCTCTATTCCTCCTTCTCTGTTATAGAGCCCTCTCTTCCCCAACTTAGAAATAATGCCCCACTCAGTAACTAAGTAATACTGGGTCCTTTACTCTTTTCTATCTACACTCTTGATCTGGGTCAGCTCATAGCTTCACATGGCTTTCACTAGCATCTATATGCTGAAGACACACAACTCTACATCTCTGGCCCAGATGTCACCTCTCTTCTCTCCCGGATGCCAGACTGTCTATTGTCCATTTCCTCCTTTTTCTCCTCCCGTCTCCTAAAAATAAATGTGGAGAAAACAGAATTCATCATCTTTCCACCGTCCCACTCCATCCCTTCAACTGATCTCTCTATCTCAGTCAATGGCTGTACACTCTCAACTGTTCCGCAAATCTGCTGCTTTGGGGTAATCCTCGACTCCGCTCTGTCTTTCAAACCACACATTCAAGTCCTCACCTCTGCCTGCCGCCTCTACCTGAAAAACAGCTCTCGCATCCGCTCATTCCTCAACTTCGACACAAAAATGCTCGTCCACGCCCTTGTCATCTCCCGCCTAGACTACTGAAACTCCCGTTCAAACCATTCTCAACTCTGCTGCCCATCTTATCCACCTCTCTCCTCGGTACTCCTCTGTCTCTCCCCTCTGCCAATCCCTTCACTGGTTTCCCATTGCCCAGCTAATTAATTTGAAATTGCTAATCCTGACCTTCAAGGCTCTCCATAACCTCTCCCCTCCATATATCTCTGCCTTAATCTCCAGATATCTCCCCTCACACAATCTCCGCTCCTAACAGGACCTTCTTGTCTGTTCTCCTCTTATCAGCTCCTAACATAACCGTCTCCAAGACTTCTCTCGTGCTTCCCCCACACTCTGGAACTCACTGCCCCAACACATCAGACTCTTCCACTTTCACCAGCTTCAAAAGCAACTTGAAAACCCATTTCTTCAGGATTGCCTATAACCTACAATAACCCTGCTGCCACTGTACTACCCCACAGACATGCCTGCCCCCCACCTCCTTTCTCTCTCCTCCTGGTAGATTGTAAGCCCTTGTGGGCTGTGTCCCCTCTCCCTCTGTTGTGCCAGCTATAAGTCATTCATCGTGATCATCTAACTCATTTGACATGTTATGTATGTAACCCCCCTCGAATGTACAGCGCCATGGAATCAATGACGCTTTAAAATAAATTATAATAATAATAATAATGCCTCCTATGTGTCCATTACTAAGTAATAATGCCTCAGTGTTGACACTTAGTAATAATGCAACCTCTACATCCCCTACTTAGTGAGTATGCCTGCAGTGTGGTCCACATTCAGTATCAATGCACCCTTTTCCACTAAAAATGCTCCCCCCTGTGCATCCATATCTGTATTATGGCCCTTTTTGTCCCCCACTTAGTAATAATGCCCCACTCAAAAACTGAGTAATAATGCCACCTCTGTGTCCACCTCTCACTAGTAACGCCCCGTGCTGACACAGTAATAATGCCCCCACTCACTCCCCTACTTAGTATTTCTGCCTGACTGTGGTCTATATTCAGCAACAATGCACCCTTTATCACTACTTAGTAATAATGCCCCCTCTATGTCCCCTTCTCTGTAACAGGGCCTTTTCTGTCCCCTTCTGTGCACTCAGTTAAAATAGTACCTCCTCTGTGTCCCTCTCTCAATATTAGTACCCCTAACTTAGTAGTAATGCCTTCTCTGTGCACCCCTTTTAGTGATATTCCCCCTTTACGCATCTGAAAGAAACTCATCTAACCCTGCTCCTACAAGCTCTTCCAGGACTTTTGCTGGTTTACCATGCTCTCATAAACTGCAGACTGGTTGTGATGCCTGGGTGGCTTGCGTGATTAGGGTAACACCAATGTGGCCAGTTATTGGATGTATTGGCAACTTACAACCCAAACCAGCCCACTGTGGGAGTCAGACATCAACAAAACTGATGTAGATGACAGAGGGTTTGGGTGTGACTGTGTGAGCAACCTTAGGCTAAGTCTACACTGCAAGTGTCAAAATGCCATTGAAAATCTAACAGCATTTCAACTCTTGCAGGGCCACGATTTTTGGTACAGATTTATGCAAAAGCCACAGTTGGTTTAAGGATTTGCCGCTGTCCCCGTACATTCAATGTATGGGGCCGATGGCAAATCCGAGCAGTATCTTGTGGAATATACAACATGTTGCATATTCCACCGCATTTTAAACCCAGTGGTAAACAATCTGTGCTGTATAGACTACAGCACAGATTTTTTTTATTGCTGTCCATGCAGCACAGGGTACCGTCGGATTTTCAGCGGATTCAAAATACTGAACCTGGTGAAAATCCGATGGTAAAGCTTTGCCATTTAGACATAGCCTTATTTGTGTCTTAAACAAAGGCCAGGATACAGGGAGTGAAGTAACTCTTGAGTCAAAAGGCTAAAAGACTATGTAAAAGAGTAAATCTATCTCAGAACTTCCAGTTTATAGCCATAATAATCAAGAGGGGCAATTAATGTAGATGTCCTATAAAACTGAAGTACATACTTTGTACCAACTTTATGGTGTGTTTAAGATACTTTTTGATATGTTCTACATCTCACCTGACAGGGAAATGTGGCTTAACAGTAAAAGGCCATGACTTATTGGAAGGGGGAGTGGCTGGCATTCAAAATTATTGCCATAAACTAAGCTAATTAAGTAATGGTGTAAACATAAACAAGAATGTCTAAAGATGTGTCAAATTTATCATTCAAAAAAGTCACTGTGATAAATTTGTTGCATTTTGGATTGTGTAGATATCAGAAAGTTTTTATAAATCTGTTTCAAAGTATGTGTTTTCATTTAAGAACGATCTCCCTAAGGCCACGTCTCCACGGCACAGGACAAATACCCGTCGGTTTATCCGACCGGTATTTGTACTGTTTTCGGGCCATGCACACGGCCGCAGCGGGATGGATTTTCTTTGTGTTTAGCGGAGAAAAGCCCTCCCCCCTCGCATTGAAATGTTAATATTCCATCCGAAAACCGGTCAGAAGAATGAACGTGATCAATGTTTTTAGGACCGCCGGTAGTCTGGAAAACCACCGGGCGGAAAACCTGTGCAGTGGGGACCGCCGTGCGGGTTTTCGGTAGAGGTCCATGTAAAAGTTTGTCAGCCGGTTTGCAGAGGGTTTTCAAAACCAACAACCATCTGAAAAACTGGCTGCAAACCCGTACCGTGGGGAGAAGTCCTAAGTGGGGTACTATATATACACACATTCACGCCCACACACACACACTCACCCACATGCACACCCATACACACCCTTTACCAAATGAAGTCTGTTGGCTCTCCTTAGGTACTTTCACACAGTGCAGTTTTGATGCAGTTTTAACTGCGCTCCAATTAAACTGCTTTTAAAACCAGCAAGCCTTTTCACTTATCTAAACTGTTTGGAAAGTAAGGAATCAATCAGTGTGTTTGTAATCCACAAGACTTCAAAACACATTAATTGATTACTTACTTAGACAATTTAGACAACTGAAAGAAGTTTGCTGGTAATAAAGGGAGTTTAATTGGAGTGTAGTTAAAACTGAACTAAAACTGCGCTGTGTGAAAGCACTCTTAAACTCAGGGTGCATCATAGCACCATCTGTAGACCCCTATTTCATTTATATTCTAAATAGCATACCAGATACCACTGATTACTGGGGCATATGAGAAGTCTACAAGAAAAAGAATGGCATGAGTTGGTGACATGGTGGGTGTAAGTGGATCCTGATAGGATGTCACAATTCCTCTTTGAATGAATATTATATTCATTTGAGTTATCATATTACATCTCAAATTGTTCAATTGTCACACATGAATACAAAAACAGATAGTTGTAGCTGGCAGAATGTCCTTGTTCTAGCCCTAAATTTAATAGAGGATACCGTCGTTTTAATGTTACCGTGTATTATAATCATATGACAAATTTACCATGATTGTTCTGAAAAAAAAAATCTGTAATATCTGTAGAGAAATTATAACGTTAAAAAATAGTTCAATGAGTAATTACGGTTTTTAATTCAGCCTTCAACTTTATAATAGTTTATAATTTTCTCAGAAAATTATGAAGAGTGAATCTATGGGCTGTACTGCATTTAGTAACTTCTACTAATGCTGACACAGAATATTGCATGAACAGTGGACAGAAGTAGTAAATTAAAAATGGATGGGTGTAAATTTGTATTTAATTCTTTCAGTGTGTTAAACCAGGTGGCTGATGCCTCAATGTCTTTTTAAGGCAGAAAACAGCAAGAAAGAAAAAAAAAAGTCTATTGTTTCCTGTTGATTAAAACAATGTTAAAAACAGGTACATTATATTAACTGGTGGTGTGGGATAGCAAAATTCAGATAAGGAGGGGGTACTAAAGTGAACCTTTATCTTGGAGTAAAAAAGCTCTATATCTCTGCATAGACTTCCCAATAGTGGATCAATAACTATGGTATCTAGCAGGCTATAGAATATTAGTAATGGATTCTACATTTGCCACCTTTATTCTTGAATTAAGGAGAACCTCTCAATACCTATCTGTATTCCCTATGATATTCAAATTCTGGGATATCCTTTCCTTTACCTCTTAGACTTGTTACACGTCTTAAAAATGTATGATTAAAATGATAACAGAGTTTTTTCAATTATGGGTGTATTCCCGGACTGTGTGACATCATCCAATCAGTGCTGGGACACACCCCTTTGATAATTGGAATGGTAACAGCCAAGAGGCAATTTAGAATTACATTTATGGAATGAATAACACACAGACAGTTGACACGGTCCATGTCGCAGTCTCCGTTCTAGGTCGTGGACATAGCCGTGTTCCTGCTCCTGTCCTTACAAAGTGGTCTCTGCTCCGAACCACAGACGTGCCTGTGTTCCTGTCACAGATCCAGTTCCTGTTGCGGTGCTGCTGTCACTGTGTATGCTCCTGTCACCGCTTCTTACTCACTTGCGGTTGCTGTGCTGCTTTTCTCATGCTGACCATGCTGCTCCTCCATCTTGGCTGCTGCCCTATTTCCTTTTCGCTCTATAGAGGGTAGCGACCACATTTATTCCCACAGTGTGCTGCGGGGTTGGACTTACTCCCCCACACCCAGCCTGATCCTTGTTCTCTTATGTTGTGTTATGTGATGGCGTGTCATGTTGGTATCCCTGTGGAATTCTCCATGTTGTTTGTAGGTCTCCATGTGTCTATCCCTCTCAGTCTTTGTCTGCGAGTTTCCTTGCCAAGTTCTTAATGGCTATGTCCTTGCCATGTTTTTGCTGGTTGCCTTGTGAGTTTATGCCTTACTTCCTAGCCAGTGTCCTAGCTTGAGTCTCTGCTTTGTTTCCTGTCATGTTCTTGGTGTTGTGTCCTGTCTGTTTTTGTACCTTGCCTTCTGTTTAACCTTTGGCATCTGTTTGGCCTTCATGTCTGTTTAGTTCTGTCTCTATGTTTGTTCTGTTCTGTACTTGCATGTACATCGGTGCCTAGCATTGGCACTTCTGGCCTGTCTGTTCAGTTGCCACTGCCAAGGACTGCTCTGGCAGCTGTCAGAGAAGCCATCCTTACTATTAAAGACTCTGTGAACATGTCCGACGGCCGCTTAATTATGCCTCCTTGGAGCAAGCCTGGAAGTTCCAGCTTCCTGTGATGTCATGTGATTGCATATTGCCAATGCATATTGTTAGCGTGTTATCACGACATTATATTATACTTATCCATACATTTTTAAGATTTGTAATCAATAAAGAATACATTTTTTTTTTTTTACCTGACCGGATTGGAGCTGGAAGCCTTTTTTCTCATTGTTCAGGACTCATTTGGATCAGCTTCGGATCCGTCCGTGCTACGTCCGGGGGTGAAGTACCAACGGTGTGCTGTATCTATATCTGTGTTTGTTCAAGCCCGGAAGTGGTCCAGTGGGTCCACTACCCACTTTACCTGCTCACCCATTACTACAGTACAACACAGAGTTATAAGAGAAGATGCCCCAGAATTTTTGTTTCATAGGAAATACAAGTACTTAGTAAAACAGAGATATCCGGAGATTCCACAGACTTCAATACAACTGATTTCTGCCCATAATTACTTCCTGGAGCCACTTACCCTTTTGTGAACCAATACTTGAAAAGTGAGCATTTCTGAATATAAAAAAAAATAGGAAATTGTTATTTAAATATTACAAGGTATTATGGGAAAGGAGCTGAGAAGCTCAAGCACCCTCTATTGGATGTAACAAATCCTCAATTTGCTTTTGTCCCACTGAGTCTTCTGAAAGCAAAAAGGGATATTAGCCAAGCCAGGATCACTCATCTGCATACAGCAGCTGTTTCGGGATTTTGCCCCTCATCAGTGCAGAGCGACTCTGGCTGGCTGGATGGGAGGCAATGATTGGCTCAGAAAGGGGAACATCTCTCCCTGGAGAGAGCACCATATTGGCATGTGGAGTTTTGAATTGCCTTTTTGCCCTCCACTAAGCATCTGCATATCACAAGGCATTATTGAAAAGGAGCTGAGAAGCTCAAGCCCCCTGTTTATATAATATCCCTTTTTGCTGTCTGAGGACCCAGTAGGTCAATAGCAAATTGAGGATTTGGTCAATCCAATAGCGGGTGCTTGAGTTTCTCAGCTCCTTTCCCATAATGCCTTGTGATATGCAGATGCTTAGAGGAGGGCAAAAAGGCAATTCCAAACTCCACACGCCACTATGGTGCTCTCCCCAAGGAGAGATCTTTCCTCTTCAATTAAATATTGACATTGTCATGAAATGATACATTGAACAAAGGTTTTCAAGGGCTCTGATGAAACAGTGTCCAGAACCAGAGTTTGGGGATCTGATCATATACTACTCCTAGCATCTAGCCAGAAAATACATTAGATAGAAATAACCCATTGCACATTTTATTCATTCATATCTCTGTATTAACAAACAAATATTCAGTCTAAGAGTTCACTCATATAGATACACTTGGCGTCATTCGACATCAACTATCTATGTATTTACTCATTCAACTCTCATTTCTTTAAACTGAACTTAAAATATTAAATGTGGACTACCAGATAGATAATACCTGTTATTGACCCCTTTGGTAGAAAAAAAATGCAAGCAGGCCTTTCTTTTAATGGTTGTCTGTAAAAAGAATAATATATGTATTTTTTTTTTTCATCTGTACAGTGTTTGAGGAGTTTATCACATGCACGGCTCATTTCAAAAACTATATACCATTAACATGGGATTTAGATCTGGATTTGACTTGGACATTCAAGAACTGCATGTTCTTTTTTCAGCCATTCCTTGCTAGATGTAGTGACAATTAAATCGATCTCTTAAATCGATCTCTGATCTCATTTAATCTTAAACCCTGCTCTGATATAATGATGGATTCTGTGACGGTGAACTACCCAGGGCAGGCCTAACACATAATATTTCCACCAACAAGCCTTATAGTGTCATTTTCTTCTTTTAAAATGCTGCCTGTGGATTTTGTCAAACATGTCATTATTCCAAGTGCCCCGCTTTTCTCCTAAATATTTAAGAACAATTTTATGTTTTGCCTTGATGACCTTGCTAGACAGCTAAGGTTTTCTTGTGGCATAATTTCCTTGTAGGTCTTATTTATGCAGCCTCTTTACAAGATTAGAATTTTGCACTTTGACATAAACAGTAACAAAAGCAACCTTACTTACTTACTTTTTATTGTAGTTTTGTGCACTACTATTTACAAACCTCCTGCACTCATATCACTGTAACAGAAATAGCTAGGAAGAGCACAGATGATATGCCAATCACTGTTGTAGATCCACCCACAGTCTAACCAAGAAGTGTGAGCCCGAAGCCGTCTTTGGCTCTGTGAAGAAGCATGTTAAGACAATCCCTTTAATAGAGGGGTACACTGTTCAGGATCATGTCATCAAGCTAGAGAGCAGTTACAAAAAGCTTTCTGAAAAACCTGTCCTTTACTGCATTACACAGACACCACACTGGTTGGAATCAGCACTGCATAACACGTTATTTCCCTTCAAAAGGGTTATCTCACTACAAAAATTAGCTTTCAACATAAAAAGACAGTTAGATGAAGATGTTTTCTAAATACATTGGTCAATAGATTTTACTTTAGTCATGTCATAAGAGACATTTTTTTTTGCTCAGAGTGCACACAGGTTTCTATCGTTACCTGGCTGCCAGACCTTAGCTCTGTTATCTGATTAGAGCAGAGAGTTTAGTACAGGTAATGACTTCATCCCATGGACGAACTGAGCCCTGAACAAACTAATTATCTCTAGCAAGAGTATAGCTAAGCTAGTGTTTTTAGATGTGATTGGTTGCTGTGGGAAACAAAGTGAATTTTAGACCTAGACAGTTTTCATACATGTGGCCCTAGATATGCTAATCATTGTTAGGCCCCGTTCACACGGCTTATTCACGCCGGATTTGCGAGCCGGATTGCGCTCGCAATTCCGGCTTGAATAAGGGGCGGGTGCGGGGACGGTGCGGGGGCGCGGCCCGCCGGCCCCATAGTCTGCCATTATCCATGGCGCGTATTGCGCCTGGATAATGTGCATGTCACTTTCTCCCCGCCCGGCGGATTCGCCGAGCGGTTAGGAGCCACGGAATCCACTGTTCTCATAGAGAACAGTGGATTACCATAATTACTCCGACGGATTGGCGCCGTACTGCAGCGCAAATCCGCCGCGGAGTACGGCGCCAATCCGCGGTGAAATAAGCCGTGTGAACACGGCCTTATAGAAACACCTGCAGCCTGAGGATTGGATGAGTGTAAAACTGCTTATGAATTATGAAACAATCTAGTAAGAAAACCCCTTTAAACTATTCCTGATTGTTTTTCCCATAAACTACAAAGGGTTTTGATGGATTTTAATCGGCTTATTGTCAAGAGACCCTTCTAATAAATAGGCATAGTCCAAAGGGGATAGCCCTTTAATGCCAATATATAATTTTACAATGAAGGTTTAGATACCAAAGTAAGAATCACCATTGAAAACTGACTACTATTAAAAAAATTTTTAAAATAGTTTGTTTCTATAATATCCAGTACAATGACCATCTTGCTGCATAACATTTTATTACGATGCATTGAATGCTATGACAAATATTTCCTGCCTTAAGAAACTTCTGGTAATTAAAGATATAAAATAAATTTGAATGTGTGTGAAGGTAGCAAAACTTTCCCATGCAAAACTATGCATTTATTTATATTTCATCAGGTAGGATACAAGAAGATGTCCGTTTCCCATTCTGGCCTACCCTGGAATAGAATTTTGCTGTGAAAATAACTTTAGAATTATCTTACAGCTTTTGATTTATGCAGGAAGATCTTTCTATGATTATTGTCAGAAAAGATAACAATAGTGATCTGGCATGATAGTCAGACAAGCTAGGGAAACTGTAGGTTAGCAGACTTTTCCTTTATTTTTTCCTGTGCTTGCATCGTCATAGATATTTCTGTGGGAAAATCTTTTTCACAAGGAAAGTATAAATAAGAATTGCTACCTTCTCGGAAATTAGCACGCTGTGAGAATTTGTGGTGCTCTTTTTAGTGGATTTATAATAGATAGTTCTTAATCAAAGGGAAAGTAACACACTAAACTAAGGAAACGTTGTAAACAATGTAAAAAGTGTCACCTTGTTTTCTTGCAATAATAAAATAATTTCTTAGTTTCTAAATTAAGTACACTTTGCAATTAAGTACACTTTGCAGTAATTACAGATGCAGCAGACTATGGGACAGATGTAAGTCAACCCAGCGTAAGTCGGGGACTGTCTGTATACATATACTGCTCTGACTGTCTGAATACATACATTTATATATATATATATATATATAATATATATATATATATATATATATATATAATATATATATATATATATATATATAATATAAAATCCACGAAAAATAAGCAGCACTCCAATAGAAAAGACAGATGGTGCCAGCAGCAATAACCCCGATCCAAAGGGTCTCCCAGATACAATACACAAAAATTCTGCGGCACTCAAAAATAATCAATGAATGGTAGTTTATTCCTCCATGCCAAAAAGCAATGTTTCAACCCCTCAGATGAGGGGGTTGAAAAGTCGCTTTTTGGCATGGAGGAATAAACCACCATTGACTGATTATCTTTGAAGTGCCGCAGATTTTTGTTTATTGTATATATATTTATATGTATATGTATTTTTTTATGTATATATATATTATATTATGTGTGTGTGTGTGTATGTATATATATATATATATATATATATATATATATATATATATATATTATATATATATATATATATATATATATATATATTTATTTATATGTATACATATGTATACAGGCAGTCCCCGAATTACACTGGTCTGACTTACATCTGTCCCCTAGTCTGCTGCATCTGTAATTACTGCAAGGTGCAGAGTTTACTTAATTGCAAAGTGTACTTACCTTAGAAACGAAGAAATTCTATTATTATTGCAAGAAAACAAGGTGACACTTTTTACATTGTTTACAACATTTCCCTAGTTTAGTGTGTTATTTGCCCTTTGATTAAGCATTATCTATTATAAAACCACTAAAAAGAGCACCACAAATTCTCACAGCGTGCTAATTTCCGAGAAGGTAGCGATATACATTTCAGAGAATAGGAATGATAACACAAAAACTATTTTTCCATTCATGGTTAGTGGTTGGGAGAATCCATTTCTTGGCAAACTACTGTGTTTGCTCTTATTAAATCATAATGACAACCAAAAACATCCAAATGACCCAGAACAAAAGTTTACATACTCCAGTTCTTAATATCGTGTATTGCCCCCTCCAACATCAATGACAGCTTAAAGTCTTTTGTGATAGTTGTGGATGAGGCTCTTTATTTTCTCAGATGGTAAATCTTCCTATTCCTCTTGGCAAAAAACTCCAGTTCCTGTAAATTCCTGGGCTGTCCTGCATGAACTGCATGCTTGAGATCTTCCCAGAGTGGCTCAATGATTTTGAGGTCAGAAGACTGAGATGGCCACTCAAGAATGTTCAATTTGTTCTGCTGTAGCCAATGACAGGTTGACTTGGCCTTGTGTTTGGATCGCTGTCATGTAGGAACGTCCAAGTATGTCCCATGCGCAGCTTCCGGGCTGATGAGTGCAAATTTGTCTCCAGTATTTGTTGATAATGTGCTGCATTCATCTTTCCTTCAACTTTGACCAAGTTTCCTGTGCCTTTGTAGCTCGCACATTCCCAAAACATTAGCGATCCACCTCCGTGCTTTACATTAGGAATGGTGTTCCTTTCATCATAGGCCTTGTTGACAACGCTCAAAATGTAATGTTTGTGGTTGTGGCTGAAAAGCTCGATTTTGGTCTCATCACTCCAAATAACCTTATTCCAGAAGTTTTGAGGCTTGTCTCTGTACTGTTTGGCGTATTGTAGGTGAGATACTTTGTGGCATTTGTGCAGTAATGGCTTTCTTATGGTAACTCGACCATGCAGCCCATTTTTCTTCAAGTGCCTCCCTATTGTGCATCTTGAAACAGCCACACCACTGGTTTTCAGAGAGTCCTGTATTTCAGCTGATGTTATTTGTGGGTTTTTCTTTAAATCCCAAACAATTTTCCTGGCAGTTGTGGCCAAAATTGACCATGGTTTGTTTTTTTCATAGCTCCTGATTTTCCATTTTTCAATCACTGTATGTACACTGCTGACTGACATTATCAATTCCTTGGATATCTTTTTGTATCCCTTTCCTGATTTATACAGTTCAACTACCTTTTCCTGTAGATCTGGGGAAACGCATAGGGTGTGGGTATAGTGTACATTGAGGATTTTTTGTGTATTTGATGGTCTACTTGTGCAATATTTGACATTATAACTAGAGATGGGCGAATTTCTCAAAAATTCAATTCGGTCACTTCGCCGAATTTTCCGACAAATTTCGTTTCGGTCCGAATTATTTCGGCATGAATCGCGTTAAAAAACAGCTATTTCCAGGCTGCACAGAGCCTGCAGGGTGCTGTAGAACGTTGTGCCATGCTTAAATATGCAGAAGGAGCTTGGTTTGGTCTTCATACAATGTTGTGTTTTAGTATGACACGCACATGACTGCCGCCGCTCTTAGAATCGCTTCACTATAAAATTCCCTGGGCACTTAAGAGAGCAAAACTGACCAAAAAAACTCAAGCGGGAATGTAGCCTGATAAAGTCATGCCAGTGAAAGCTGGAAAAAAACGATCTGAGAGCTCAGGTGGCAACATCAGTGACAGAGTGTGGAGGTGACGGCGGCAGCCACAGCAGCATGAGATCAGACAGTGGCACAATGACATTCTGGAGGTGGCAAAATAGTAATAGGCCACAGAGTGGCACAATGACACAGTGTGGAGGTTACGGCAGCAGCCACAGCAGCAGCATGAGGTCAGACAGTGGCACAATGACATTCTGGAGGTGGCAAAAACAGGAGTAGGCCACAGAGTGGCACAATGACACATTGTGGGCAGCAGCATGAGGTCAGGCAGTTGCACAATGACATTCTGGAGGTGGCAAAACAGTAGTAGGCCACAGAGTGGCACAATGACACAGTGTGGAGGTCACGACAGCAGCAGCATGAGGTCAGACAGTGGCACAATGACATTCTGTAGTTGGCAAATAAAGTAGTAGGCCACAGAGTGGCCCAATGTCACAGTGTGGAGGTCACGGCAGCAACAGCATGAGGTCAGGCAGTGGCACAAAGTCATTCTGTAGGTGGCAAAAACAGGAGTAGGCCACAGAGTGGCACAATAACACAGTGTGGAGGGCATGACAGCAGCAGCAGCATGAGGTCAGAGAGTGGCCCAATCACATTCTGGAGGTGTCAAAACAGGAGTAGGCCACAGAGTGGCACAATGACAGAGAGTGGATGTGACGGCAGCAGGAGCATCAGCATGAGGTCAGAGAGTGGCACAATAACAGTGTGTAGGTGACCGCAGCAACAACAACAGCAGCAGCAGCATGAGTTCAGAGTGTGGCACAATGACTCAGTGTGGATGTCACGGCACCAGCAACAGCAGCAGCAGCATGAGGTCATAGAGTCTCACAATGACAGAGTGTGGAGTTTGGTGGCAATACCAGTCCCTGGTAAAGATGGTTGGTGGCAGATGGAGAAACTGGCAGCAGATGTGTGGCATCAGGCGGGTGGCGTCATCAGAATAGTGGCTGAGGCAGGTAATTTGAACCCAGACTCATTTCTCACAGTTTGGGTGAGGCGTTATGGCTGATGTAGTCTGACGCCTAAGGCATTGGTGTGTGGAAATCCTGGCCGATCCACGCCTGATTCATCTTGACAAAGGTCAGTCTTTCCACATTTCCCGTGGACAAGTGGGTACTCCTTGGCCGGGCAGGACAGCTTCTCCACTGCAAACTCGGCAACTTGCGGCCACACATCCAGTTTGGCTGCCCAGTAGTCCAGCGGATCTTCTAACTGGGGTGGCAGAGTGCTGTCCAAGTAGGCCACCACATGTATTGACACAGGGCCGTGGTGGCAACATTAGCTCCCTGGCCACGCTTCACTTTCTGCCCACAGATTCTACATATACCCATATTCGGCTCCTCCGGTGTCTTAGCAAAGAACTGCCACACCGTTGAGTAGCTGATTTTACCGCCAACTCTCTTCACTGATTAACTACTGCCACCGCTGCCTCGCTGAGCCCCTGTACCGCTACTTTCTTGGACCTGCGGAGCGGGTTTTCTACCCCGTGGCCGCTTGGCTCCCGACCTCACACTGCTGCTACCCTGCTGACTCACGGCCACACAACCCACTTGCTGGCTGCGCCGCTGCCTGACGCGCAAGCTGATGCCCTCTTCTCCTGACGATGATGAAGCCCTTGCTTCACCCGGCTCCCAAGTGTGGTCGGCTACATCATCATCTATTTGTGTTTCATCGTCACTGCTGTCCTCATCACCGATCTTGGTATGCAGAGGCTGACCCCTCACAACATGCCACTCTCCACATCTATACTTTGCCGCCTACTGCAAGAAGCAGGGGATATTGGCCCCATTTCTTCGCTGCCAAGTAGCTGCTGACTGCCCTCCTCAAATTGTTCATCCTCGCTATATAGTGGCGCTGAGCCCAGACCCCATAGTAGATCTCTGGCTGAGGGAACCGGATGGGACAGAGGCGGGTTGAGGACAGGTGAGGGCCGCTGACCTGCTCCCGGGCCATGCCAACAAAGGGTTGTGTCTGATGTTCCTACCGACTCTTGGCTGGGGTATTCAGATGCCATCTGGGAGGAAGTGGATGACCTAGTCAACAGATAAAGAACCCTTGGGTTGCTAGTCAGCACACGGCCGCTAGATGACAGCGACAGTTGTGGCCTCACTGTGTGACCCCTGCTGCGACGTCCCCTTGCTGTGCTGCGACCTGGGCCTGCTCCAGGAATGTTTGTGCCACTGCCACTCGCAGGTGAAGAGCCTGCCACCTCTCTGTCTGACATACTGTTTGTTCCAAAATGTACAGACACTGTTTGATGACGATATCTGTATATGATAAATACACACCCTGTATTTGACTCCAAATGAACCCAGTAACCCTTGGATATTAATTGCGCTCCACAAATGGGCAAGAAAAATTGACTTGTATGTGCCGTTTAAAAACTCTGTGTATTTTACTGAATATAAAAGCACAAATAGGCTTAATTAACCTTCGGATATGAATTATGCTACAGAATTTCTTCTGTGGCGGTGAAAAGGAAAGTTTCTTTTACTGAGTACAAGTGCAGAAAAATACTTAGTTAACCCTTGGATGTAAATTGCGCAAAATAATTGAGCAGACAAAAATTACCAGCTTTGTAGCGTGTTACAATGCCGTGTTGTTTATGCTACACATCAAGAGGAAAAATTGTAATTAACCTTCGCTTGTGAATTATGCTACAGGAAAAATGTATTTTTGGCGTTGAAAAAGACGGTTTATTTTAGTCACCACAACAGCAGAACAACCCTTATTTAACCCCTGGATGTAAATTGCACAAAAGAATTGAGCAGCCAAAAACTACCAGCTTTGTAGTGTGTTACAATGGTGTGTATTTTACGCTACACAACAAGAGAAAAAATTGTAATTAACCTTCGCTTGTGAATTATGCTACAGGAAAAATGTATTTTTTGGCGGTGAAAAAGACCGTTTATTTTAGTCACCACAACAGCAGAACAACGCTTAATTAACCACTGGATGTAAATTGCGCAAAAGAATTGAGCAGCCAAAAACTACCAGCTTTGTAGCGTGTTACAATGGTGTGTATTTTATGCTACACAACAAGAGGAAAACTTGTAATTAACCTTCGCTTGTGTATTATGCTACAGGAAAAATTTCTTTTTTGGTGGTGAAATAATAGGCTTCTTTTAGTCACCACAGCAGCAGAACAACGCTTAATTAACCCCTGGATGTAAATTGCGCAAAATAATTGAGCAACCGAAAACTACGAGCTTTGAAGCGTGTTACAATGGCGTCTTTTTTACGCTTCACAACAAGAGGAAAACTTGGAATTAACCTTCGCTTGTGAATTATGCTACAAGAAAAATGTCTTTTTTGGTGGTGAAATAATAGGTTTCTTTTAGTCACCACTGCAGCAGAACAACGCTTAATTAACCCCTGGATGTAAATTGTGCCAAACAATTGAGCAACCACAAACTACCAGCTTTGTAGCGTGTTACAATGGCGTGTTTTTTATGCTACACAACAAGAGGAAAACTTGTAATTAACCTTCGCTTGTGAATTATGCTACAGGAAAAATGTCTTTTTTGGCGGTGAAATAATAGGTTTCTTTAAGTCACCACAGCAGCAGAACAACGCTTAATTAACCCCTGGATGTAAACTGCTCAAAAGAATTGAGTAGCCAAAAATGAAGTGGTATTTGTATTGTAAAAACGCTGTTTCTTTAAATGAATACAACAGGAACAGGCTTAGATCACCCTTGGATATTCAATGTGCTGTGAGCAGATAGCATTAAAATGTATATGCAGCTGCACTGGACACACACTGGACTTCAGATCCAATACCCCAAAAAATCAGAAATAGAACCTTAAGAAAAGCAGTCTCTGAGACAAGCTGAGACACCCCCTAAAAATCGCTGTATAAAAATTAGTTCTTTAGTAAGAGCTATCACAAGCAGCACCTTCCCTAATCAGTACAGTGAGAGCGGTATGAGCTCCCAGCGTCGCGCCCGGTCTTACATAGTGCGGTGACGTCACAGAATCCCGCCGGTCTCTGATTGGCTTCATCTCTGCACATGTCATGCAGGCTATGCTCCCAGAGTTCTTTGCCCCATGTAACGCCATGTGCTCACAGCCATTTTATCAATGAAAAGCACACTTCGTTCACCCGAAGTACCCCAAACTTCTACTTCGTTCCGAACCGAAGTTTTCCAGAAATTCTAAACGAATTCCACTTCGTTAGAATCAATTCGGCCATCTCTAATTATAACATCTACTTTATTACTTGGCAGTGGATGTAAGGGGCTATTAGGGCAGCCAACCTTATCAGGAGGACACCCTTTTCATGGGGATTAGCCTGAATTATAATCACTGAATTATAATTCCCTTTTTAAAATACACTCACCGGCCACTTTATTAGGTACACCATGCTAGTAATGGGTTGGACCCCCTTTTGCCTTCAGAACTGCCTCAATTCTTCGTGGCATAGATTCCACAAGGTGTTGCAACGATGCTCAATTGGTTCCAAGGGGCCCAAAGAGTGCCAAGAAAATATTCCCCACACCATGACACCACCACCACCAGCCTGAACCGTTGATACAAGGCAGGATGGATCCATGCTTTCATGTTGTTGATGCCAAATTCTGACCCTACCATCCAAATGTCGCAGCAGAAATCGAGACTTCTCAGACCAGGCAACGTTTTTCAAATCTTCTACTGTCCAATTTCGATGAGCTTGGGCAAATTGGAGCCTCAGTTTCCTGTTCTTAGCTGAAAGGGTGGCACCCGTGTGGTCTTCTGCTGCTGTAGCCCATCTGCCTCAAAGTTCGCCGTATTGTGCGTTCAGAGATGCTTTTCTGCTACCTTGGTTGTAACGGGTGGCTATTTGAGTCACTGTTGCCTTTCTATCAGCTCGAATCAGTCTGCCCATTCTCCTTTGACCTCTGGCATCAACAAGGCATTTCCGCCCACAGGACTGCCGCTCACTGGATGTTTTTTTCTTTTTCGGACCATTCTCTGTAAACCCTAGAGATGGTTGTGCGTGAAAATCCCAGGAGATCAGCAGTTTCTGAAATACTCAGACCAGCCCTTCTGGCACCAACAACCATGCCACGTTCAAAGGCACTCAAATCACCTTTCTTCCCCATACTGATGCTCGGTTTGAACTGCAGGAGATTGTCTTGACCATGTCTACATGCCTAAATGCACTGAGTTGCCGCCATGGGATTGGCTGATTAGAAATTAAGTGTTAACGAGCAGTTGGACAGGTGTACCTAATAAAGTGGCCGGTGAGTGTATATCTTTTATTGATATTAAATTAAAAATAAACTCATCATATGTAGCCAAAATAGGGCTCCAAAAATAACAAGAAGGTTTAGACACCATTGGCAGGTATTAATAATGTGAAACCAATACATCATACTTAGGGTAGATAAAGAGAGGGGAACATTTACGGTTAAGAGATCCTTGCTCTTTGGTGCATATGGGGATAAATACCAATGTCCAACACCGGACTTTCCTTTAATCTTAGCCTTGCACTTTATACCTCAATAGGTAGAGTAATCGTCCCGAAAGGGAAAGGCCCACTGACAATTCCTTTTAAAAAAATGAAGTTCAATCTTCAAGGGTGAAAAAAATCCTGTACAAAACATTGTGTTCCCGGCAATTTTCCCTCAGCCAAAAAAATGAACGGGCTAGGTTCATTGGGGGATCTGTGGTCCCAGGTTTAGATATGGAGACCCGGTCATTTATTGATGAAAATATGACAATATGGATCCAACTTATGTAATGAGCGCTATTATTTGTTTATAAGGATAAATTAAAGATTATAGGCCAAATGTATGAAAATTTTCTAGGTCTAAAAAATTACTTTGTTTCCCTAGCAACCATTAGAGCCCCCCTTTTCTTTTATCAAACCCCTTTTGAAATGAAAGGGGGATTCTGATTGGTTGTTATGGGGGAAGAAAAATGAATTTTAGACCTATAGTTTTCATAATGTGGGCCCCTTTTTAAATTCGTTTTTTTTCGTGTAAGTTAATTAAGGGTTAGTTTCAGTGAATCGTATTCGTGATATGTGCAAGGAAAATTGCCTTAGTCAGGGTACTTAAACACATAGTGAGGGCAGTAAACTGGAATTGTGCCCCAGTTGAAGGAAAGAAAAGCTATAAGTAGTAATGTTAGTAATAACAATAATAATAATAAAATAATAAAATAATAATAATAAATTTTTTAATAATAATATTAATTAAATTTAAAAATAATAAAAATTAATAAGAATGTTATTAGTAAATTTAATTGGTTACCATTGTTATGTAAATAAAAAGATTATCACTGTCATGTTATTTTTTTGAATCATAGTTTTAAAAGAAAGTGTATCATGTTGTGTTTTTAATTTTGACCTAGCTTTTTTCCCATCGTTTTTCTTTTAAGATTGTACCATAGGTTTTTTTTGGTTTTGTTTTCTAGTAGATTAGAGGCAGCCCTCTTGTTTTTTTGCTTCAAAAGGGAATTGAGTATCTTTACCGCAACCACATGGTCCGTAGTAAATAATAATCTACATATGTTTATAGATTTCTATGAGCAAGTGTTTGATAAGGGGAAATTGTGCATAAGATCTAGCTTTAACATATCCATGGGCCCGCACTAGGTTTCTTGTTTGCCCCCACATTTAACCCCCGTCCCCCCAGGGCCCCGGAATGCGAGAGATACACCCCCTCGCCCACAACCCTGAACAGCTGGGAGAGATCTGTTTACCCACACTGGTTAAACAGAGTTGTGTCAGCCCAGTAAACTGCCACCAGTTTCTAGTTTAGGCATAAGACCGCTCCCTTACCGACTTACAACAAGGTCAGGAACCAGCCTTGGGGGTAGCTATATATTAAAGACCGAGAATAAGGCAGGTGAGATCGATGATCAAGACAACAGACCAGATTAAAGTTTATAGATTTAATTTGCCTTGGAGGGCGCACTAGACAAACAATATATACATAGGGACAATAGTATACAGATATTGGTCAGAGGTGCAAATAAGGATATGGTTACAAAAGGGGTAGCAGATGTGTCTAAATACCTTTGGTTAGCCTTGTGCTGGCCTACACCGGAGTGAAATGTGGTTTGCGGGTTCTGGATGTTCCTGTATGCTCAGCATAACCCCTTTCCAATAGAAAACGACACTGGGAAAAGCCGGGTTTCGACTTAAAACAGTACTGGGACAGCCCATGTCGCACCCCCTGTCACACCCACTCATGCCCCTGGGACAGCCTGTACACTCCTCCCTCTTGGGCCATGCAGTCTTGTGGCTTGAACATAAAATGGGCCACAGTGTTACCATCAGAACCGGATGGGCCTAAGCTACAACCTGGTACTACACATGGCCTCCTGCACCCTCCCCTGTCTGAACTGTGAGTTTTCTCCCTTCCCAGACATCATACAAAAGCAGGAGTGACAGCTAGACGTGTGTAAAGTTTCATATTTAAAAATATGAAACTAGGGTGGACCTGTGATGAATTATTCTCCCATAAATCCTTATGAAATATCGGTGCCTTTGAGTCTGGCATGACCCTTTGATCCAGGGGGTCTGAGAACCCATGTATTTTCAGCGGAGTCAGGTGCTAATGAGATTAACTGACAATGCTTGATGCTGTCGGCCTCCTGCTGAGAGGTGTCCTCTTTGGCTTTTGTTAGTTAGGTCTGCTGTCTTCAGTCTAATTGACGGCTTCTTGTGACATGTTGCAATCTCAGTGACTTTTGAAGTTGGAGGGGGGGATGACTTTGTCATTTTTGTTGTCAATTTTCCTCACAGTCAAGGCCACATGTATGAAAACTGTCTAAGTCTAAAATTCACTTTGTTTCCCACAGCAACCAATCATAGCGCCACTTTAATTTTTCCTGAGCACTATATGAAATGAAAGAGAGGCTCTGATTGGTTGCTATGGGAAACAAAGTGAGTTTTAGTCTCCAAAGTCTGTATATAATCCAATAGGAGCAAAAATAAAGAAAAAATTCACCCTATATTGTCCCTTTAGTTGCCCTTCCTAATGGTAAGGTCTTCCCCCAAAGGGGGCACCCCACCCCAGAATGCCCTAAAGACCCAAATATACCTCTACAAAAAATAGTTTAGGGTTTAAAGGTTCATAAATAACTCAACCCTAAAAAGATACTCAAATTTTCCCTTTTTATGATAACCCCAAACGCGTTCCCAAAATACAGGTTCGTCAGGGGACTGATTTCCCTTTACCTGAAAAAAAAGTTGAAACTAACGCCATAAATGTTCGGACAAAAACCCAAGATGTAATTGTACCTTACGGGGCTAAACCCCTTCCAAACAGTATAACAACCACCTATAATGTTAATAGGTACATACACACAGAACAAAAATGTGCCAACAGGTCCAAAGCACATTACGGGCTTCCAACGAGTACAAAGGGGGGCCCCGCGCCCCAATACACAACCACAGCGCCTGCGCATAAAAACACTGTGCCGCCCCTTTCTCATACACCATGCCCCGTGCCATCGGGTGAAAATATCGGCCCCTGCGCCCGAATACCCATGCGTCGCGTATATGCAACCTATAATATCCAACTGCTCCTGCGTGACATGCACCATAGCGAAGTGCATGTTCATCAAAATATAATACCTATGAAAATGTATGCGTATATTAGAAAAAACACGAGGCACCACTGCACATATTGGGCTGGTTTAAACATTATAATCTGTTCATATTAATACACAACCACTAAAGCGCATACCCAAGTCCTTTTCAAGAAAAATAGTGAGATAAGGGAATAGCCCAAATAACCATTGAACGGAAACAGGAAAATTTTCATTACATTTACTACTGTATTTTATACTTTGCAGGAGTTTTGTTCCCTTTCTATTAAGACAGTCCCTATTAGTGTCATCTGTCTTTGGTATTTTGAAGGGATAGATTAGATTTTAAAAGTATTTAAATCAGGATGTTAATTTTATTGTTTTTTTCTTTCTTTGTAGTGAATTATTTGTTGCTATTTATATCTGTTTTGACAGTGATTTATTTAAAAAATTTCAAATTCATGCCCCCTTTATTTTGAAAGAATCTTTGTAGTGAAAAACCCCCTTTAAGGCGAATTAAATATCCGTATATACCCCAGTAAAACCGCCCTAGTAAAACCCGAGGAACTATTTTGCCCCAAAAACGGGAAAACTTATTGATCGATATAAGCCTAGGGTAAAAAGAGCGGCTATGGTAAATTTTAAAATAAAAATGGAACCCATAAAAAATTTCTAGGCAGGTTTAATGTCCCCCAAGGCAATCTAGGAGATATATGGGCCCTAATGCAGGTTAGGAGGTATAGTCCCAAAAGGCAGTAATGGCCCCATAGGGATGTAAAAGCAGTTATATGTCCCCATAAGCAGATTTAAAGGGAGGTATATGGGCCCCCTACACAGGTATAGGGGGGCGTAGGGTAAAAGGCAGCTGTAGGCAGGTATGGGCCCGGCTGAGGCGGTATAGGCAGCTGTAGGCAGGTATAGGACCGGGGTTTAGGCAGTATAGGCACTGTAGCAGGTATAGGCAGTGTAGCATAAAGGGGGCTGGGGCAGGTATGGCAACTGTAGGCGGTTAGGGCATATTGGGGGGGTTAGGCAGGAAAAAGGGCCCCCTGTAGGGGGAGGTATAGGCAGCGTGGGGAGGTGTAGGCAGGTTTAAAAGGGCCCCGTAGCGGGATAGGGAGCTGTAGGGAGGTATAGGGCAGGTTTGGGCGGTATAGGGCCGGGTGGCAGGTAAGGCGCTTAGGGGGGAACCCCGGTGTAAGCAGGTATAGGCAGCTGTAGGCCGGGGAAAAGGCAGCTGTAGGCAGGTATGGGCCCGGGTGTAGGCAGTTTTTGACTGTAGGGGTTGGCAGCTGTAGGCGGGTTTGGGCCGGTGTGGAGGGATAGGCACTGTAGGGAGGTATAGGCACTGTAGGCAGGTAAGGGCCCGGCTGTAGGGGTATAGGGGGCTTAGGAGGTATAGGCTGAGGGAGGGAGGCGGTTTGGGCCGGGTGTAGGAAAGGTTTGGCAGGCGGCAGGGATAAAAGGTAGGCCCTAAGGCAGGGTTTGGGCCGGCTGAGGCAGGATAGGGAGTGTAGGCGTGTAGGAGTTTAAAAATAAACAAACCACTTACCTAACTCCCACGTGCTCCGTCCCCTCGGCGCTCCCCTCCTCCTGTCCGCCTCCCCTTGCTGTCCTCGGGTCTTTTTGGCACAGGGGGGTGACATCACAGGCCGCGCACGCAAGGGGGACCCGCTGCCGTCCGGGAAAACCCCACGCCGGAGTCTCACGGCCCCCAGGGGACTGCGAGCACGTAGTGCTTGCTACAGTGCCCCGCAGTGGTATCCCTATCACCTATCATGCGCTCCAGAGTAGCCTATAGGTGAAGGGATCGCGGACAGTTGCCCGGTGCGCCAGCGCACAGCGCCCGGAACCTGTGCTACCGGCACCTTCGCCTACAATAGTTATATGCGCTCCCTGAGGGACCGCATAATAACTGAAAGCGTCCCTGTCACACTCGGCCATTGCAGCGCCTGAGTGCCGACCGGGACTCGAATATCCGAGGTCGCATTTCAGCACATTGTTTTTGTGCTGAAAAACTCGGTTTATACTCGAGTATATACGGTACTATCAGGAAATTACTATAATAGATAATAATTAGCCCAATTGCCTAAAATTTAACAGAAACAGCACCTAGGAAAAGGGACCATATTAAAAATCCAGCTTGCACTTATAATACCAGGAACAGTTTATAGATGTAGGCCAAGGTAAACAAGGGTTATTATCAAATGCATTGTTCTTATGATTTTGCTTCATTTCAAACGTACAGTAGTTTTTATCTCCTGCTTGTTTACACAAGCTTCTCTAGATTACCGCTCTGACTGGAATGGCAGTGTCACTCTCTGCTCTGCCTTATCAGCAGCACAGGAGCTTGTTTATGTTTCGTATCATCTAACTCTGTGCCCTACAATCTAAACATACTTGCCAACTTTTGAAAGTGGTCTTCAGGCAAATTTAGGCCCCCAGAATTTACATAGACCATACCCCCTTTATAACAAACCACACAGCCTTCACACAAGCCACATCCTACTACATGCAACTGTGTAACAGCTTTGGAAGAAAGCTAATTGAGGGGTGTGGCATCACCCAGCTTTCCTGGACATCCAGGAGAGTTGGGAGATGCTGCTAAACTTCAGAACCCAATCCAGGCAGATGATTCTTTTGAATTAATGTTTAAAAAGTTCTTTACTCCTTCATAAACTAAAAGTGTATACAACACATGGTCCACCCGTGTTCACACTTCTGCTTTTAGGAAAAAAGATCCTTAATCATAGTGACACACAGTGAGTAATTTTTTTTTTTTTTTTTTTTTGTAATGTGCCTGTGTGGAGGCTGTTGGACCATGTGTTGTAAACACTAATTTAAAATAATATTCTTCTTTAGTGACTCACAAGTGAGGTTTTCTCTGATGCGAGTCGCTCACTTTCCTTTTTCTTTTCCATCTGGCCCATGACCTGTGCCCACCAATGTACAAACTGAGGTGATGAGTGGAGGTGAAGGGGTTATGATGTCATCGGTGGGGGTTCTATTTTGTGTTGGCATTATGACCCACCACCCTCGAGATTATGCTGCAGCTGTGGCCTGTGCTCCCCAGAATCATATTACATAGTTTATAAGGCCAAAAAAAGACAAACGTCACTCCCGTTCAGCTTATTGTGCTAAAGTGTTGATCCAGAGGAAGGCAAAAAACCCCATAGATTAGAAGCCAAATGCCCTCATTTAGGGGCGAAAAAAAAATCCTTTTCGACTCCATCAGGCAACAGAATAATCCTAAATCTACAACACCTTCTTCAATCCTGGCCAACTAACACTTGTTATACTACTGCGGTCTAGAAATGCATCCAGACCCTTTTTGAACTCTGTTATTGAACCATTGTTGAGCCATTTCTATCTTTAAAATACCAGCTCACAGCCACCCCAGAAGAGGACCATCACATTGCAGCGAGCGCCGGGAGGGATGGAACAGAGAGAGTGGGGTGTGATGGTTGATGGCGAGCGGGTTATCATGGACTCTCCAGTATAGCGCTTAGCTCTGAATGAGGGGACACACTGAGAGCTGCAGAGTGAGAGTGTGCTGTACCTGCAGATCTGGCTTTTAAGACTTAGTCACTGTTCCACAGGTGGGCACGAGGGCTTCCACAGAACAGGTATACCTCTGGGCGCTCACCATCCTGTGTTCTCTCTACTCATGCTGTGGGCCGCTGTAAAAGGTTATTCGTGGAGTGGGGGGGGGTTCACCTGCGTGTGGTATAGACCTGTCTGGGTCGAAGGTATAAGACAATTGTAGTTCCAACCGGGGCACAACCCAAATACTGGCTGTCCTGCACTATGGCCCTTGATGACGGTGTTGGTGAGTGGGAACCAGACAACAGGAAGCCAAGGAGGGAGGCAGTAAATCAACAATACCTCTTTTACTGCGAAAGCAACTCAAGGCACTTGAACAGTCTCATTTGTATACACGTTTTGTTGGTTAAAGATCTGGTTGGCCTTGAATGGTTACTGTGCCGGTTTTGAGAGAGGTGGTGTGTGCGAGATGGTCACTGCCACAGACCCTGGTCGGCTCACTACCTGGGGAACGACCAGGAGGGCAAACTAATGATAACCTCTGATCTGATCCTTTCCCATGGAGCATGAGTCCTTTCCCTCCCTGCTGAGAGGTGAGCTTTCTGCCTTGAGATACTAGCCCGGGCCCTTAAGCCACAACTTTCGGTTTCCTAAGGTAATCCAGGGGTCCAATTAATCCTACCCCATGAATCTGCAGTAAGAGATGGTACAAGGCCTCAGTTATCTCTGCTACCTATGAGCACTCAATTCCTTTTACTTCACGGGCTCTGATCCTTAGGATTCCCACTGACAGAAAAGAATTACCAAATTATAATTTTCTGTATATGCTCCATCAATCTCTCTCTCTCTCTCTCTCCTCTCTCTCTCTCTCTCTATCTCTCTCTCTCACGTCTCACCTCCTTCCTCCTTTTATCTCTTTCCACCTTCTTAAATATAGCCCCCCGGCTTCCTCTGGAATACGGCCTCTACACCAGAACAGCAAGCAGGCAGGTGCCCCTGCACACTCTGAGCCACAGCTCAACCACACTCGCCTTTTTACTTCCTGTTACAGCTAGATTTGTGTGTGGAGCACTGCTCCCCTTCTAGCATTTTCTAGCAACAATCAGCTGGAAGGACTACACTGCCTACAGTTCCCTGTAAACCACTAGGTGTCTCCTGCGGCATAGTGCTGAGTGTTTCTGGGAGCTTGTAACCCATTCTCCTGCTGCCAATTAAATACCATAAACAGTTATATATTACACATTGCATGACATCTCAACATATACAATACCCAGTTCTTTGTGGAACAGGTGCATCCTAAGCCAGCCACAGAATTCTGCGCTCTGGTATACTCAACATATTCCCCCTCTGAAAATAAGCCTTCCTCGCGACCGGGCTGGGGCTAGGTTGGAGAAAACATGGAAACAAACAATTATCAAAGGCGCACCCTACCCATAAAAAAATTGGTAGGCAATAGTATTGAGGTTAGCAATAGCAGATACAGTTGCAAATACATCATAAACAACTTGGAATTTATAACGTGGGCTCCTGACCACGCAGGAAAAACTCATCAATTGGGACTTAGCATAGCCGTCATATGTAGAGTGCTTCTGTAAACACACATAGTAAGCATGGCTGCATTAACAGTTGTAAGGGTAAGCTCTGTAGGCTTCTGGCACAGCTCAGTCACACACCACGAGTCCAGGTAGTGCCATAAGTAGGTAAGTCCCTTTGATAGCAAAACAGACGCTCTGTGGCACAATGACCTAGCGGTATTGTGCCGTTAGAAGTCTCTGGGTATCTGAGGTAGAAAACCTGAAGTGCGCGCAGTACATGGCATATTATATCTTTTCAAACAGTTTTTGGGAATCCTTGGCTAAACCCAGGCACATATCTATAAACCGTACTCTTAACCTAAGTAAGGCACTAATGCTTGCACATTACGTTACTGATCCACAGTTCTTACTCATCAACAATATGACATTATAAGACTAAATAACAATTATGCAACCAGGCCTAAAGAAACTTCTAGGCGTTTTGCTGTACAATCTGGAACTTAGAATCTGTATCTGATTGGTGGAGGTATCCCCTTTTATTTTGGCCTTTCTGGTCTCCTTAATGGGGGTGGTTGCTCCACTATACTACAGATAGTAGTTCCAGCATCCTCTTCTCTTGAGTCAGCCCGAGTTCCTCTGGTAGGAACTCGTGTAGTGGGCACAGTAAGAATCGGGGTCCCAGAAAAAATGTACAATGGGTCAAAAAATGTGTGTATGGGTACAGGAACAATGGTCTGACACTTTCTTCTGCCTGTAGACTAAGGCTCATAGTCTTTGAACTCTGCTGAGAAACATTCTTCCTTAGGCAAAGTTTCAACAACCGCTTGCGGTGCAACGGTTTGAGGTTTCTCTCCTATCCAATCTTGTAGACCTCACCGTCTGGATCTATGGTAACAGCCACAATTGAGTTGAACAGCAGCTTCCATTTTGGATCGAGTTTACTGTTCTATGATGAGTCCATTAGCCAAAACTCTATCTCCTATTGCAATGGCTCCAATCGCGCATGTAGGCTTAGAAATTTCCTCTTGCTGCGTCTACCTTCTTCATCTTAATGGCACAATCTCCTTAGACTTCTTCCAGACGTCTTTGGCGTGGTCTTCTAACTAACCCAGGTGATTTCTGGTAAAGGGTTACTGAATACCCGGTACTTTGAACCCCAAGGGAAAAGTCTGACGAGTAACTTCTTCGACGGCCAAGATTAAGGTACAGTACTGGATATATCCATAGAACAATTGGACAGTGTATTGTAGGTGTACACACTTCAGGCTACGTGATTTTTGGCCAATCAGCTCTTTGAGAGATCGAGGCTGTTCTCAACATGCTGATAGAGGATCTGGTTGATCTTCTCACAGCGACCGCGTTACCCCAGGGATGGTAAGCAGGTAGTTTCCTCAACTTCTTGCAGTTTGGTGCTGTTGACATAGTTCTGAGGATCAACTTGACAAAGGCAGCTCCTCGACCGATCCGTTGGTTGTGATCAGGACAGCCTTATGGTAGGATGAAATTCTTCCAAAGCTTTTATCAGCAGTTGTTCCTGAGCAGTCAAATCCTTTACTGGCACTGCTACAGCAAATTTGTGTAGTGGGTCAACTATGGATAAAGCGTAGGCCACATAGCCAGACCCTACTTGACTCCAACTTTACATGGTCCATGGCACAAATTGAAGAAGACGCTGAGTCTTAATAGGCTGCAACGGAGCTCTTTGATCATGTCTTTCTCCCTTTGGTCTTCGTGCAGGCAGGTCATTCCCTACTACATTTCTCAACTGCCTCTGCGCATGCCAAACCAATAGAAACCATCCTACGAACTGTAGGCTCTCTACTGTACCTGTAAGTTCAGATTTTGTCTGCGTGGTTATCGCCACACAGTATGATGTAGGGCATCCTACGAGGGATCACAACAGACAGAAGTTCGCCATCCGCCCCTATGTTGGCTCAAGAGTATTCCTCTGTAGTAAGACCTCGGTAGATAAACAGGCGTTTCCTCTGTCTCGAATAGTCGTCGTAGCTCAGGATCAGAGGATATTCCCTTAGACGTAACCTGCGTGGTATCCTGTCACTTTGCGGCAGTAATCCCTGGATCTCAACCAAACACTCTACTCTCCTCTTGGAGGGTCTTCCAGGACGATTTTTCAGGATGCCTGGTTGATGGAGTTGATCTGGCACTCCCGATCCGGATCCTTAAGACTGTAGTTGTATCTGGTGAACAAAACGGGTGTAGAAAGCAGGCATTTCAACTTATCCCGTCCCATACATCTTCCACTGAGCTGGCGTGGTTCCCCTCCCCTGTTGAAGGACGTGATAAGGCATCAGCGTTGATGTTGACCTTGCTGAGCTGGTAACTTCACAGTAAATTGAAAGTTGCAAGTCATGATGCCCATCTTGATTCCAATGCTCCAAGTTTTAGTCGTGTTAGAATGAGCTAGCGGATTATTGTCATGAACCACGGTTGAACACGGCGCGTCCACAGCTAAGTAATCCTTGAACGTTTCCATCCGTCACTCAGCCCATCACGAGTGCTAAGAACTCCAGATTTAAAAGAACTGTAATACTGGTTACATACTTCTCGGCACCTCGCAGACCATCTTACTTGCGTAGAGCGATGACCCATTTCTTCACCATCTTCGCTCCACAAGACTGCCCGAGGCTAGGTGACAGGCGCAGTGTACAACCAAAATGGTATTTGGTAGTGCAGGATAAAAACCCAGGATAGGGCTGCGGCACGTAGGCAAAGTCTCCTGAGGGTCTGGAAGGCATCTCCTGCCGGGTCAGGGTTCAGAATGATTGTATTTCTTCTGACGAATCTCAGTGGATGTCCTCTTAGCATTCTTGCAGAGGTTCTGTAATCTGAGCAAAATGAGGGATCTGAATCGCCTCTGTAAGATACCGAGCGAATCGACGAAGAACTTCCTCACGTTCCTTAACTGTGGTTGCGGTGTGTAGGCCAGCCTTGACTGCCGACATCTTTTTCGGGTCGAGACTTTTCACTCCTTCCGCGCTCACAATGTGGCCCACGGACTATTACCTGTGGTTTGAGGCGAGGTGGCACTTTTAATGGCTTAATCTTCAGGCCGTGGCTGAATCAGGATATCTTGGAAACCTCTGCCATGCTGTGAGATGTTCCTCGTAAGTCTTGGAATAGACTATCACATCATCTAAATACAGCATGTACACATCTCGTAGTTTCATTCCTAGACATCGCTCCCGCTGCTTGGAAAATAGCTGGCGGCGTTATATAACCCAAACTGCATCATTGTAAATACGACATAACCCATTGGTGCGGTAAAGGCAGTCTTCTCCTGATCCTACTTTTGCCACCTGTACCTGCCAGTACCCCCTGTAAGGGTCCAGGTAGAGAAGTAAAACAGCTTTCCCAAGATCAGTGAGGTGACTCCTCGATGTGGGGTAAGTAGGTAGCGTCCTTGTGTTGTCCCGCTGTTTAGTTTTGCGTAATCCACGCAAAACGGATTTTCCCCTCCTTCTTCCTCACTAACACGAGAGAGGTGCGCCCAAGGGGCTCTGGCAATCCTCGGACTATATTTTGAATCTTTCATGTATCCTCAAAAGCTTCTTGACTGACTGGAATGCCATGGCGAAGTGGTAGAGGTCTATGCCGCTCATTTGATCGGGGGGGGTGATCTCCAGTCTGAACGGTATGCTGCAGCACAAGGTGGTTTTGCCAAAGTCCCAGCGGCAGCTTGCGCTGAAGGCTTTAGATACTGGACTGCATGTTCAATACCACCGTTTAACTGTGCAGCTGGCGTAGCAGGGTCTCCAATATCCAGTTGAGTCCACCAGGTTCCTGGGATCTTCTGCTCAGCCGGTATCCACAACTCGAGCATTCGGCGAGCAGGTACTGCCTCTCCAATGACGATCGTCCTTCGAAGGGTGAGACCTGTGCTCAGCTTCTCCGCCACAGCGTAGAAATTCTTGGGAGAGTGGCGGACTGTCACCAAACATTAACTAAGCGAACTGGCACTCGCCCATGAGAACAGTGACTAGGCTCCTGGCAGCCTTTCACTAGTGCTTGTGCTCCATGATGTCAATGGGTTCCAAGAGAGCTTGATAGTTTCTCTCCCGCCAATGCCAGGGCTTGCGCAGACACCAAGAGTACAGTCTCTGCATTAGGTTGTAGAAGTACAGGTTTGAATAGCAAATATACGTAACTCCTGGCAGATTTCTCCAGATCCAGTGCTGAAACTTCGTTGAGCATAAGTTTCATGATGGCGCACTGAATCCCTTCTGGGCTGGGTGGTAAGCTGTGGATATAGGATGCATCAGCAACTCGAGAATCTCACCAAAAACAATTCCTCATAACATTCAATCCCTAAAACAACAGGAGGAAAATCATGATCCCTCTACCTGAAGTTACAATAACACCTTGCCAGGGGCAACATAAGATTATTAACCTGAAGAGTAGCCTCCCAGAGCCTTGATGGGGTGGATGTGGTGACCAAAAGCCATAGCATTAACCAGGGCATCAGGGGGATGAATTAAATCACACAAGTCCCAATACGTTCATTTAACATTTTTGCTGAAAGGAAGTCACTTGAGACCCCCGTGTCACAATAAGTGCTCAAAGGGTACTACCATTAAGGTAGACAGTTATTCTCGGGCAGGACGCAGATGTACCTCAGGACCCCAGAGCGATACTCGATGGACCATCCTGCTGTTCCCGAGGGTGGTCTACCTTGCCCTCAGGGACGTGTTATTTAACTGGAAGCAAGATTCAGCAGAATGGTCCAATACTTGTGGCAATAACGCAAGTAGGCTTCGGAGACTTGCCTTATCTGGTCAGCATCTTGCAGGTTGGACCTGTTAGACAGGAGGAGTGGTGCATCTGGGACACACCTCGCACGATTCCAGAACATTGGACTGCGCAGGCCGGTGTAAGCGAGGTCATCTAAGACGTCTGCAGAGATAGTCTCCAACAGTACTTAGTTCGCGGCATTGGTCTTGGGGGTCCTTGAATTCGAGCGGAAGTGCGCCAAGAACTCAGGTAATTGCCTCCTGCAAACGGGAAACAGCATCTGGTGCAGGAGCTTGTGCAGCCACTCCAACAGGTGGAGCACCTTGTGAAGGAAGCAAGAGACACGGAAATCGGCAGGCCTTCTGGCACAAGCTGGCGCCTGCAGTACAGGTAGGACGGACCCTGGACGTCGTCCTCTCTCTAACACATCGAACAGGCCATCCTTCTGGACACTTCTTGGAAAGGAAAGTGGGTGTGGCTGCTCACTGCAAAGCATTCTCATTGAACCTTGGGTGTTTTCGGGAGTAAGTGCCCCTCTATGAAACCGCCCAACAAGGGGTATTTATTTTCTTTTTTAATGTTTGTTTCGGACCATCTCATGAGCCTCCCCATAGGGTTCCGCTTGGATAATGGCTCCCATGGCTGTCTTGGAGAGAATAAGCATAGAGTCTCTGAGGGATTCTCCAGGTGTTTCTGTCCGCCTCTCAAAGAACCTTATCGTAACTCCGACAATGAACGCCGCTTTCAAACTCGAGACTGTAATTTAGCGAATATGTCCTTACTGTCCTCTCTCTCAGTAGGAGACTCATGACTATGATCCTCTCCAAAGAGCAGGCCTCATCTAAATTGTCCCCATCAACATTTCTCACTTGCTGTTCTTGTGGAATAAAGATACATCCGTGAATGTGGCCATCATCTGTTCTCTGAAGCCTCTAAGATATTAGGAGTCACCGCGGTACCAGGGGCAGCCAGGGAGCAACCCAGTAAGTAGGGTAGAGTGAGCAGGCATTGGCCGCAGTGTGTGAGCCCGGACTCAGGCGAGTCAGCTGTCACATGAAGAAATAGAACATTGCCCGCCCTTATCCTGCATCTGCAGGCTACACATCTACTTCTCTTCTCTATGATGATGCCACAGTGGAATGTATGGACAGGCTCGTCGCGCACACACAGAACAACGATCACTCGACACAGCTGACAGACGGTGAGAAACTCACTGGTCGCGATTAAGTAGCAGGACAAGATAGAGGCTTCCTTTTACGGAGCGTCTGGGTGGGACTCAACAGGGCGCAGACCTGTCACTCCGGTTTAGTACGATTGGACATGTGGCAGAGGTATGCAGCAAAACCAAGTCACGCGGTGCTTTAACTCCCTATCAGAGCTGGAACAAAGTTCCATCACAGCTGCGAGAACAGCCTAATAGCCGGCTTTCAGGCAAATATAAAACACTCACAGTCTATGGAGACAGGGTTCCCCCTCTTTTGCGACTTACACACACATGAAGGGTGGCTTGTCTCACATCTGAAGTTCGGATACTTGTGACAGGCACAGATATCAGCCTATCCCTGTTCGTAGACGCCAAGGAAAACCCTCATGCAGTGAAGTTCGGGGTGTGGAATGAGAGAGGTGGGATGATGGTGATGAGGAGAGGGTTATGGTGGCTTGGCCTCTCATCCTGGTATAGTCACTTCGCTTCTGAGGTAATGAGGTTGGACACACGAGAGCTGTGCAGTGAGATGAGATGTGCATTTACCTGGCAGGATGGCTTTTAGACTTGTCACGGTCACAGTGGGCACGAGGGCTTCCACAGGAACAGTTACTCTCTGGCGCTTCCCTGTGTTCTCTCGTCTCTTCTGTAGGGCCCCTGTAAAGGTTCTCGAGGGGGGGGGGTTGCACCTGCGTGTGGTATAGACCTGTGGTCCATAGGTAATACACGGACCTGCAGTTCCCCCGCGGAGGCCAACCCCAAAATACTGCGCCCAGGCAATATGGCCCTTGATGACGGTGTGGGTGCAGTGGGACCAACAACAGGAGCACAGGAGGAGGCAGTATAATAACATAACTCTTTTACTGAAGAACGCAAAGGCACTTGAACAGTCAAGTTGTATACAGTTGTTACAAGCTGGTTTGGCCTTAGCGAATGGGTTACTGTGCCGGTTTTTGGAGATTGAGGTGGTGTGTGGAGACGATGGTCTGCACAGACCCTGGGTCTGTCACTACGTTTTGGACAGGTGGCACATATGACCTGTGATCCATTTCCCCAATGAGCATGCGAGTCCTCATCCCTCCCTGACTGATAGAGCTTTTCTGCCTTGAGGATACTAGGCCTGGCCTTAAAAGCCACAACTTTCGGTTTCCTAGAGGTAATCCGGGGTCCAAGTAAATCCTACCCTCTGAATCTGCAGTAAGAGATGGTACAAGAGGCCTCAGTTATCCTCTGCTACCCAATGGCACTCAAGTCCTTTTCTACTATAGGGCTGATCCTGATCTCTTAGAATCCCACTGACACAGTAATGAAGTGTCTCTGGTCATTCTGTAGATGCTCCCTTCTGATCTCACTCTCTCTCTCTCTCACTCTCCTCTCACTCTCTCTCTCTCGCTCCTCTCATCCATGTCTCTCCGTCCGTCTCTCTTTACTCTTCCCCCCTTCTTGACAATACTAGCCAGGCTTCTTCTGGAATACAGGCCCTGCTCACAGTACAGCAAATCAGCCAGGTGCCCTGCACACTCTGAGCAACAGCTCAACTCACGACCTGCCTTTTACTTCCTTTTACAGCTAGGTTTTGTGTGTGGGAGCGAGCCTGCTCCACCCCACTTTCTAGCATTTTCTAGAATAAGACTGGAAAGGACTACACTCCATACAGTTCCCTGGTACAACCTCTAGTGTCACTGCGCGCGCCAACGTGTCGTGTAGTGAGTTTCTGAGGCTTGTAACCCATTCTCTGCTAGCCAGAATAAATACAATAAACATTAAATAGTAAATTGCATGACATATCACATATACAATACCAGTTGTGGACAGGTGCCATCCTAAGCCCAGCCACAGGAATTGCGCTCTGGTATACTACAACATTACATGGGGTTCTTCTGACAGGGGGGTTAGTGTCAGCCTTGGGGTGACAAAAATCACTGCTAGCTGAATCCAAACCCAAGCGATAGTACAGATGCATCTGTCATAAAATTCAATTACTAACACTAGAATTAAATGAAAAAAAAAATACCAACATCAAACACAAAAACAAAATATTTAAATAAACTCTCATCTTCTACAATCCTCTTTGACCATTTTATCAAAGAAATAGACTCAAATCCACCATAGTCTAAAAGGGAAATCTGTAAGTAAACAGAGACATAGACATAAGCTGAATAGTCTATTCTGCATGCGGGAAAGCTGGGTGATGCCCATTACCCACAGGTTCACGCAGCTTTTCTATCACCCAACTTTCTTAGATGATGTAATGGCTATCCAGCCTCCAGGAAAACTGGGTGTTACTTTTTCCCAAAATGTGGCATCCAGCTTTCCGTGATAGGAAAACTGGGTGTCACCTGTAGGGGATGAGGTGTCACCCAGCTTTTCTGAACATTGGAAAGCCTATCCAGAATCCAGGAAAGCTGGAAAACAAGTCAAGGGACTAAGAGGTGGATGGGAATGTAAAAGTCTACTCACCTGTCCATTCCGATGGCACACAAATGCCAACAAAGACTGTGTGTGCCCTACAACTAGACTGTTGTCAGCGGTGTCGGAGCAGCATGTCATGACACTGCAACAGCGCCGCTTCCCTTTAAGGCTATGTCTCCACTGCAATGAAATACAATCGTATTTTTGGTGTTTTAGGATTCTAAAACCTCCGAAAACATGATCGTTCAGGCAGCCCATAGACAATAATAGAAAAAACAGCCTGTAGTCTACACAGGTTGTTTTCTCGCCGCTCGTCTTTTGGCACCGATGTATTCTGCAACATGTTGTATAATACGCTGGCGCTTTGAGTTTTTTTTTGTCATCTTCCCATACAATCAATTGTATGAGCCGATGGCAAAAAATGAGAACCGACCACGTTTTTTTGTGCAAAACGTGACAAAAACCACGGTCATGCATCGGAAAAAAAAACAACAACTTTTGGCCGTTTTTTGTCCGATGCAGCCTAGACCAAGCCTAAGGGACTCTGGCAGCCATACGACAGCAGGAGGTTCACCAACTCTCCTGTGGGGATGGGAGATTTCTTCTATTTGCGGTAGTCTCCCTCACAATCCAGGAGAGTTGGCAAGCATGTGTTAAAACCTCTTCATTTCCAATCTAACTCTGAGGGTATGTTCACACGACTTATTTTGGAACGCATTTCACAGCCTATTTCGCGGCGTACTGCACTTAATACGCGGTGAAATGCGGCCCATAATTACGGTAATCCATAGCTCTCATAGAGAACTTTGGATTACGCCTCCTCTCCCCGCTCGTACAATACAATAGTATTGTACACGCGGGGAGATAAGTGACATGTCAATTACTTGCGGCGATTACGTGCCACGAGTAATACATGTCTATGGGAGTACGCACTGATCAGCACGACTCCCATATCACCCGGCGTATTACGCCGCATACTGTACGCGCCACAATTACGCCGTGTGTACATACCCTAATAGACTCTGCTAGAAATAGCAGGGATGAAATGACAGTTACTGCTGTAAAACTGCCCACAGACTAATCAAGCCAATGCTTTGATTTTTTTTTTCTGATATTTGAATTTTTTCTTTACCACCCAGCCTTAGAGAAGTTGAGATACAATTATGGTGCATATGTTATATGGTTCCACAAAATGTAAAAAATATCACTCAATATAATATTGAGTGATATTCAGTACATATAATGGAAATGTCAGCATAGTACTATATTAGAAGTTCAATTAGGGTGCAGTATTCTACAACAAAAAGAAATATAGAAGTAATTATGGTTAAATGTTTAGAAAACATGTGTCCATTCACTGAACAGTAAATAACCAAAATGGGCACTTTGCTAAGAAGCTAATTATCTTAAAATATTATATTATTATTATTATTATTATTATTATTTATTTTAGAGCGCCTTTAATTGCAGGACACTGTACAAGCCAAAGTGTTCAGATACAGGTATAACATAAGACAAATGCAATAATACTAAATAACACAGCGATAGAGATGGAGAGAGGACCCTGCTCGTGAGGGTTTATAATGTACAATGGAGAAGGGGGAGACAGAGGCTTAACTATATGGTGCGCAAAGGTTGCAATCTTGGTTCGGTCCTAGGATTTTGGGGAGCCCAAGAGTCTCTATGCCATAAATTTAAATACTAGTGTTTATTATCTCTGCAATGTGACATCTCTATTTATTTATTCCGCTTCATTATATTAATGTGCAGATAATTCCTGCACTGTGACAGTGTTGTGTGCAATTCCTCTGTCTCTAGACCTTGGGACACATGTATGAAGCTCGCCACGTTGGGGCGCACCTTTTCGGCAGTTTTCCGGCAAAATCTGTGCCTGATTTATGTCTGCGCCGGGGGCGCTCAAAACAAATCCCATAAAGTCCGTCCACGCCTCCTAGTGTGTGAGGCGCAGTAGCGGGACTTAGGCGCAGTGCAGGGACTCACCTAAGATTCGCCGCCCGAGGTAGTGCGCTCATACATACCATGTAAAGTCCGCCGTGCCTCGCCAGTGTTTGAGGCGCAGTGCGGGACTTATGCGCAGTGCGGGACTGCACCTAAGATTCGCCACCCGAGGTAGTGCGCTCATACATATCATGTAAAGTCGGCCGCGCCTCACCAGTGTGTGAGACGCAGTGCATGACTTAGGCTCAGTGCGGCGCTGCGCCTAAGATTCGCTGCCCGAGGTAGTGCGATCATACAGCGGGAAAAGTTCACCGCGCCTCGCCAGTGTGTGGGGCGCAGTGCGTGACTTAGGCGCAGTGAGGACTGGCTCCGAACAAGTATTCCGATTCGAGACAGCTGGAAAAACAGGATAAATCATTAAACATGTCCCGTAGCGGGAGTATGAATCCAAAAAATCGCCTTTATAAAAGGCGTCAAACATTCTCTGTAAAAAGAGCTGAAACCTACAAAAAATACATAATAAAATCACTTTCCAAAGATCTAGAACGCGCTACATCGCGATCTAGGATATTAGAAAAATGCCGGAAAAATTACAGTAATTCAAATTTCTGTACGCTCTTTCTCATTGTCGCAGAAGCCAGCCAATCATAATAGGAGCGACAGGAACCATAATCTAACCTATGGAGAAAATAAATTGACCAATCAAAAATCAAAGCGGGACAGTTCCAAATTACAGTAAAAAATGCAGAAAGAGCTGATTGGTTGAAGCCTAGCGGGGGCTTGGCAATCCTGGCCTAATCAAGTGCGAGTCTACATTCCCATTGTAGTCTATGGAGCGATCGTGGCAATGAAATCTTGGCGCTCAGCGCCCGTGCGTCATGTATAAGATAAAAAAAAATCATTTTTATTACGTGTAAAATATTCTCTGAAAAAGAGCTGAAACCTTCTATAAAAATAAATCAATTAAATCCCGAACAACGCGTTTGTCGCCGAGACCGGCGCTACATAGGGAATTGCAATAGAGAGACTTCCGGGAAATACAGTAAATCAAAATGGTTTTAAGCTCTTCCATTGGTCCCATAAACCAGCCAATCAGAATAGGAGCGAACGTGGCTCCCATTCTAACCTATGGAGGAGAATTGACCAATCAAAAAGGAGCGACAGTGGCCCATTATAACCTATGGAGAAAAATTGAACCAATCATATTCAAAGGCGGGACAATTCCCCCCCCCCCCCCCCCCCAAAAGACGTAAAAAGGCAGAAATATAGCTGATTGTTTGAGCTAGTGAGGGGTTTGGCATCTCGGCCAATCAGAATAGGAGTGAAAAAGTACCAAAGACCCATTATAGCCTATGGAGAATTTTGAAGCAATCAAAATCCAAGCGGGAACAAGTTTCAAAATCACAGTAAAAAACAGAAAAGAGGACTGCTTGGTTGAGCTAGCGGGGGCCTTGCTATTCCCGGCCAATCAGAGCGCGAACTACTGTTCTCATAGAGTTCTATGGGGAAAAGAAATGCAGAGCGATGGCTCTGTTTTGTGGATTGGATAACTTAAAAGAGGCGCGTGTATTTTGACCAATGGAGAGCGAAGCGCACCTCTTATGGGTTTTCTAATGCAAATCTTGAATAAAACTGTACATGGCCTAAAATCAATTGATAAGACTCAAGAATTTACCGATGTGTATAATAAATGAATACCATAAAATATGGGGGTAAAGAAAAAAAGATATAATACAATAAAATCAATGTATTATTTGTTACACCCATACCATTGATCCTTGGCTAACTAAAAAAAAAGACATAAAAAATGATTTTATTGAATTAATATTGTTTTTTTTTCGTTACCCCCATATTATTGTTCATTTTAATATACACATATGGTACAACTTCAGTAGTCTTATCATTTGATTACGCCATGTACAGTTTTTATAATTCCAGATTGCAGTAGAAAACCCCAGTAAGAGCGTTGCTCTCTCTCCCATTGGCCCAAATAACCGCGCCTCTTTTAAGTTAGCCGATCACAAAACAGAGCTACGCTATGCATTTCTTTTCCTCATAAACTCTATGAGAAAGTAGCTTCGCGCTCTGATTGGCACGGGATAGCCAAGCCCCTCTAGCTCAACCATTCAATCTCTTTTTCTGCATTTTTACATGTATTTTGGAACTGTCCGCCTTGAATATGATGGTCAAAATTTCTCCATAGTTATAATTGGGTCGCTGTCGCTCCTATTCTGATTGGGTCCAATTAACACCTCCATAGGTTAAATGAGCCACTGTCGCTCCTATTCTGATTTGGCTGAGTTTATGCAACCAATGAGAAAGAGCGTACAGAAATTTGAATTACTGTACTTTCCCAGCAATTCTCTATATTGCAATTCCTGATGTAGCCCGGTCTCGCGACAAACGCATTGTTAGGAATTTGAGTGGAATTATTATAGTAGAAGGTTTCAGCTCTTTTTTCAGAGAATATTTACACTTATAATAATGATTTTTTTAATCAGACACCATGCCGCACACGCTGAGAGCCTAGATTGCATTGCGCCGATCTCTCCATAGGACTAACAATGGTACAAGTAGCTCATGCTTGATTGGGCTTGTGATAGCCATGCCCCCGCTAGCTCACCAATCAGCTCTTTTTCTGGTGATTTTTTACTGTATTTTTGAACTGTCCCGCCTTTGATTTTGAATTGGTCCTAATATTTCTCCATAGGTTAGAATGGGTCTCTGTCGCCCTATTTCTGATTGTCCGAGAAAGCCAAGCCCCCGCTAGCTCAACCAATCCGCTCTTTTCTGTATTTTACTGAATTTTGAACTGTCCCGCGTTGATTGTGATTGGTCACTAGTTCTCCATAGGTTGTAATGGTTCGCTGTCGCTCCTATTCTGATTGGCTGGTTTATGCCGACCAATCAGAATAGCGTACAGAATTTGAATTACTGTATTTCCCGGCAATTTCCACGATCCTAATTCCTGATGTTGCACCATTCTAGATTTTGGAGGAGTGATTATTTATTTTTTTTTAGTTTTTTTTTTGAGGGTTTGAGCTCTATTTTCTGAGAATGTTTTAACGCCTTTATAAAGGCACTTGACATTTTTTTGGAATCATACTCCATGCCTCACGTAGAAGAGAGCCAAAATATTTTTTGGGATCTTCTATGCTTCCTCTCCGGTTCTGTTCTCGCTTCACTTCGCCGCCGCCGGAGCATTAGATCCAAAACAATTATGTTCTGCCTGCGGAGCTTGTTTGATGAGCGCTGCAATGCGCCGCACTTTGCGACATGCGATCGTACATGCCTCGCTGTTTTCCGTGCGGCCGCGTCCCGCCCTGGAACCCCTACACGCGCCCACACCCGCCCATTGTACCCCTTCATGTGAGGCGCAGCTGAAAGTGGCGAACGCTGCTGCCTAACACCCGCATCCCCTCGTCCCGACAGCGGATTCGGGCCCGGTGAGGCGCAGGATACGCCAGAAAACAGGTGTAAAGCCCATTCATACATGTTGCCCCTTATATTGTTCATTATTTTAGTCCTGTGACATCATTTTGTCTGGTATTTTTATTTTGTGATTATCCCTATGCTGTGATGTACAGTGACCATGATTATTATACTGTTACATCACTGTGTGCAATAACTATTTCTTTTGACTTCACAGTGTTTATTATTAGTGTTGAGCGATTATTATCGACAAAGTTGAAATCGGCACAGTTTTTATGTTGATCAAAATTTTTAGATCATGCGATAATTTAGGTTAAATCTGTGCATCATCTATTAAGATCGCGCCATTTCGCATTTCTGTCATTTGTGGCGGCCAGCAAATCAGATTACCGAATAGATCAGGTGAGATTGTGTGCGACGTCATGACTGGGAATTGTATGGTTGCGATTGGCTGGAAAAATCACATGACCTCGTTTTACATAGAACACGTTTCCTGGTTCAATCCTCTGTGTCTCTCAGCGTCTCAGAGCAGAAGGACGTGCACTCTGCTTGTGTCCAAACAGCTCAGCGAAATTATTCTATTTCTTCACAGAGAAACCTCTACTATTAGCTGTGATCCTGTACAATTTAGTTAGATTAGAGATTGAAGATTTTTATGTAGTTAGGAGTAGAGAATTTTTAAAGAGCATCTACCGCTGAAAAGTCACGGGGTGGAAGTTGGGGGGGGGGGGCCCGCGGCAACACAGACAAGCTCTATAAAGAATACTGATAAAGTTCACCAAGACTTATGTAGACATGCACTGCAATAGCTTTTATTATTAACAGTTTTTTTCTATTGAAATAATTCCTGGATATTGGGCAGCCTAACTTAAAGGATACACATATTTTCTATAGTAACTGCATGTCTCTTTGTTAGGTGCAAAACTCCAATTTTATATCATTATACATTTCAGATAGGTGTTCATTTCAATTTTGCCCATTCCACCTTGATTGATATATCCACCTTGCACTTAAATTTGAATCCAGCAATTTTATAGTTCACCACAGGTGAATTGAAAGGTGCCAAAAATAAACTTTATTATTACGAATACATTACAATACGTGTTTTTTTGACTTTTGAGCGCACTACATCTTGTTCTTGAGGCAGCTTGCACTTAAATCTGAATCCACAATTTTATTAGTCACCACAGGTGAATTGAAAGGTCCAAAAATATCTTGTATTATACGAATACATAGCAGATACTTTTTTTTTTACTTGGCGCACTACACTTTGTTCATTGAGGCAGCTTGCAACTTTAAATTTGAATACAGCAACTTTATTATGTCACCACAGTGAATTGATAGGTGCCAAAAATACCTTGTAATTATCGAATACATTTCAGATTACTTTTTTCACTTTGGCGCAGGCCAGCTTTGTTGATAGAATCTACTTTACAGTTAAATTTGAAATGTCCAAGCAATTTTGTAGTCACCACAGGTGAATGATAGTGCCAAAAATAACTTTTATTATTCGAATACATTTCAGAGATGTGTTTTTTCACTTTGGCGCAGGCCCACTTTGTTGAAAGATCTACTTTGGCAGTTAAATTTGATAATACAGCAATTTTGGTATGTCACCACAGGTGAATTGTATAGGTGCCAAAATACCATTTTATTATCCGAATAACTTCAATATTGTTTTTTCACTTTGGCGCAGCCAGCTTTGTTGATAGATCTACTTTTGCATTAAATTTGAATCCAGCAATTTTGTAGTCCACCACAGGTGAATTGATGGTGCCAAAAAACCTTTTATTATCGAATCACATTTTCAGATACGTGTTTTTTTTTCACTTTGTGCGCAGCCACTTTGATTATAGATTCCTACTTTGCAGTTTTAAATTTGAATACAGCAATTTTGTAGTCACCACAGGTGAAATTGTGATAGGAGCCAAAAATACCTTTTATTATCCTGAATACATTTCAGATATGTTTTTTTCACTTTGGCTGCAGGCCAGCTTTGGTGATAGATCTACATTTGCAGTTAAATTTGAATACAGCAATTTTATATTTCACCACAGGTAAAATTGTTTAGGTGCCAAAAATACCTTCTATTTTCCGAATACATTTCAGATACATGTTTTTTCACTTTGGCGCAGGCCAGCTTTGTTGATTAGATCTACTTTGCAGGTTATATTTGAATCCAGCAATTTTTGTTTTGATTAGAGGGATTTGAGAATAGCTGTGATTTGCCGCCTTTTAATAAGAGACTTTCCAAAACTCTTCCATACCTTCTCAAATTTTTATATTTCTGACATGGAGCGAAATTCAGGTGGTAAGCGAGCAAAGGGGGGGGTAGGACATGGAGTAGAGGTACGAGAGAAGGTGCTCCTTTCCCAGTGCTGGCGAAAACACGCATGCCAGGGATCGTCAGTTGCAAGACCTCAGGCCTATAATCAAAGAATTACCGGTATTTCATAAAAATGTGAACACACAGATATATGATTTCTTGTAATGGGAAAAGAGCTCCCACTTTTCCCAAAGTCCATATGTATGCATGCAGTTATATGCCAAGACTCAGTGGTATAATTTCACCTTTAAATCTTCCTTTATTCATAAAAAAAAATCGCCATACTATTTTAGTTTTTTTGGCTTTTGTTATACAAAAAGTTACTAACGTAAAAATAGTAGTGTGTCACAAAACTGGTAGGCATTACCTTAGACAAGCGCTCTGCAAGGCGTCAGATAGGAGTCTAAGTTACTCCTATTTTATCTGACGCCTTGCAGAGCGCTTTTCTAAGGTAATGCCCACCAGTTTTGTGACACCACTATGTTACGTTAGTAACTTTTTGTATAACAGAAGCCTAAAAACTAAAATAGTATGGGCGATGTTTTTTAGTAATAAAGGGAGATTAATGGTGAAATTATACCATGAGTCTTGGCATATAAATGCATGCAACATAAGGACTGTCAGGCCTGTCATCGCTGGTCAGGCCCTGTGAATCTCAGTAACGAAACAGCGTCGCCAATCTGTCCTTCAGTGGTTAATGCAACCTGCATCCAGCAGTCTTACCTCCTCGTCTTCCCAGTCACGGCCAACAAATGTCGTCATCAGATCACAGCATCCGTCCAACATGAAGCAGCCCAAATGTCAACTCGTGTACCCACCACTGTGGATAATCCATTTTCTGAAGACCTCTTTGATGAAAAAATGCGGTTGGGGTCAGAAGGGATTTTTAAAAGATCAAGAGGCCAAAGAGGATGATTTTCTCTGCTCTGACGCCCAGTTACTGATGCCATCAGGGAGGAGAAGGAAGCCGGTCAATCGGCAAAAATCCCGGGCGGTCGGCAACGCCTTGCAGTCCCTCTTGCTTGTAGCCCACAGCTCCTGGATGCAGAATGTCAGGACGACCAAGTCACCTGTGTTGATGATGATGATGATGACATTGCGGATCCAACGTGGTCTTTTCAGCAGAATTTGCTTGCGAGCGCTTCATCACTGGACGAGGAGGAAGACGATGGGGTAGTGTCAGTACGGGTTCCGCCTCAAAAAGGGAGAGGGCGGTCGCAGAAGTCCGCTGATATGATTCCGCCAGCCACGGTCAGCGCAAACCCCGCTCCTCGCTTATCGCCGTCAAAAAGGTCCAGGACCTCTCAAGCCTGGGCCTTCTTTGAGCAAGCCTCTGATTCACCCAGCGATGTCATATGCCGCCTATGCCGTAAACGCATAAGTAGAGGCAAGAACCTTAGGTGGTTAACCACCACCAACATGTCTAGTCACATGCAGCGAATGCATGAGTTGAAATGGAGGCAACACTTGGCCAAAAAAGGCCAGACTGACGCCGGGCCTCCAACCACTGTCACACCCTCTGTCTCCGCCTCCTCCTCCTCCGCCACCACCAAGCGTTCCTCAGCTGCCCATGTCTCTCAGAGTCATGATCAGGGATCAGCCTCCGCTTCAGCCTCCACCGTCGCCCGAGTACCACCAGCACCACCAGAGACCCATCCTACCCCTTCTCCTTCCGCCAGTTTGACGACCTGCACGCCGTACAGCGGCCAGTCTAGCAGCCAGCCTTCTGTCTTCCAGGTTTGGGAGCAGAAGAAACACTTTAACCCAAACCATCCCAAAGCCAAAAGCCTGAATGTCGGCATTGCCAGGCTTTTGGCCTTGGAAATGTTGCCTTTCCGTCTGGTGGACACAGATGGGTTCCGCCACGTCATAGCCCTTGCCTGCCCCCAATACCAGATGCCGAGCAGGCATTTCTTTGCCAGAAAAGCCGTCCCTGCCCTGGCCAGCCACGTGTCATCTAAAATTTCAAGCGCTTTGTCTGCATCTGTGGCCGGAAAAGTCCATCTGACCACCGACACATGGACTAGTAAGCACGGCCAAGGCCGTTATATCTCTGTGACAGCTCACTGGGTGAGCTGGGTGGATGTCTCTGGGGGTGACGGTGGCTCTCAGGCTCGGCGCACGCTCTTTCAAAACTGCAGGGATGGTGCAGGGTTCTTTCCCCAAGGTCCTCTGGTGGCATCACGTGCCCAGAGAAACCAGGCCGTGTTGAAATTAATCTGTCTTGGAGACCGTCCACACACAGGTCAGGAGCTGTGGACGGCTCTCCGCAACGAGACCGAGCGCTGGCTGGGTGACAAGAACCTTGTGCCAGGCAAGGTGGTGTGCGATAACGTACAAAATCTGCTGGCCGCCCTTAAGATCGGTAGACTGGAGCACATCCCTTGCCTGGCACATGTCATGAACCTTGTCGTCCAGAAATTTCTAAAGAGCTATCCGGGTCTGGACTGCCTGCTGAGGAAGGCTCGAAGTCTAAGTTTGCACTTCCGCCGTTCGCACCCTGCTTCGTCCCGCCTGGCTGCGTTGCAGCGTCAGCTCGGCCTCCCCGTCAACCGTCTCATTGTTGACGTGGCAACACGCTGGATTTCCACCCTCCACATGCTCCAGCGATTGTGGCAGCAGCGCAATGCCATTACGCAGTACGAAGTGACACATGGCCTGACAAGCAGCGGTGGAGGCAGGTGAAAGAGCTCTGCACCATCCTTGCCAGTTTTGAAGAAGCCACCAAAATGGTCAGTGCGGACAATGCCCTTGTCAGCATGAGCATTGTGGTGATCTTAGTTCTGGAATGATCGTTGGACACTCTGAAACAACAGGTCCCGCCAGCGACGGAGGAGGAGACGGACACAGATGCGGACACGGAGCCTTTCTCTCCGTCAAATCCACAAGGCCCGACAGTTTCACAATTTCATCGGTCTTCATTAGGCAGTGGTTCGGGGTCCAGAGCTAGTGCAAGGTGGCGCATCAGCTCTCAGGGTGCATCATCTCAGGCAAGTCAGGGCTGTGTTGAAGCTGTGCCGGAGGCAGCGGAGGAGGAGGAGGAGGAGGTATTCCTAGACACCGACGTTACCGACTTCCCTGCCTTGGAAATAGGTTCGCGCGAATTTGAGGCGGAGGAGGAAGATGTTTGCTAGTGCCCCTCGCCCCAGAGGTTTGGGGAAATCAAGGCTCCATCTCTCACATGAGTGCTTGGTTTGCTCCATTTCCTCCAACATGAAACCTCGCATTAAGGCCATCAAAATGAACAACAGTTACTGGGTGGCCACCCTCCTGGATCCCCGGTACAAAACAAAACTCAGCACTTTCCTTCCACTCACCCAAATAGAGAGTAATGCAGGAAATGGAGACCCTGCTGACTGATCACCTGGACACAGCTTTTGCGTCTCCTTCACGTACCCCTAATGTCACGGTGGACTAACATCAGCGACGTGACAGCAGTAGAGTGCTAAGTAGGCGTAGCGGCAGCAGCAGCAGGCAAGGTGGCAGAAGCCTAATGGGTGACCTCTGGCAATCTTTGTGTACCACCTCACCAACGCATGCAATGCAGGGGACACATACAACACCCAGAGACCAGCTTAAGATCATGGTGCACGACTACCTGCGTCTCAACACCGATGTTTTTGTATGTGTTTCGGACCCAATAGACTTCTGGGTATCCAAAATGGACGAATGGCCCGAGCTGGCTCATCACGCCATAGAGGTGTTGTCCTGCCCAGCAGCCAGCGTCATATCTGACCGGACCTTCAGCACAGCTGGAGGAGTCATTACAGACAAACGCATCCGGCTGTCCACAGATAATGTGGATCGTTTGACTTTCATCAAGATGAATCAGGCATGGATCTCTGACGATGTTGTGGCCCCAATTGCCGAGGTCACCGCTTCGTTGCCGGTCTACTTCACATTGCTCTTCAAACAGAAATGGTCCTCTTGAAAACTTTTTTTAAAATGATCATTTCTTACTGCAATTTTTATTCTCTTTTCCCAAAAGTTCATTTTGCTGGTTTTTCTGTGAGGAGACTATAAAAGACGCAAGGTTTCATGACAACACCGTATTCCATTTATTCACTTTATCTTTAGAAGTTTCGCATTGTCAATGGTTTTGAGGTCATGTTGCTGTGAGCTACAGCTATAATTATGGTCCTTTGGAACAGAAATGTGCTTTTAAGTGGCATTTCTCCCCCACAATTTTTAAAAAGTGGCTGAGAAGTC
>JAODAL010018680.1:0-74108 GCA_025379985.1 Phyllomedusa bahiana | reverse complement strand
GGAGGGGAATTGTAAGTGGGTGGAGGGGGATATGTATGTGGGTGGAGGGGATAGGGATGGAGCTACTTAGCCCTGTGTCTATGATATTTAGACTGACAAATGTGTTCTACTTGTACTACATACACGTTTCTGTTTCGCACACTGTATTATGTGGTAAAATGGTCGCGTTTATGTCCGAGAGGCCGGTAATATTTTCTTGTACAGTAGGGTGGGCCCCCCCAAGATCAACTCCCCAAGATCAACTCCCCTGTGGGCCCCAGACCCCCCAGTCCGACACTGCACCCGACCCTCTGCTCAGACCTGTTGGGTGGAGCACTTTGTGCCTTAAAGTTATGCACCCGTGCGTCTGCATTCGCTTGTTGTGACCCGGGGTGATGCTCTACAGAGAACTTAAAGTCCTGTAAGGCCAGGAACCACCGGGTCACCCTTGCATTCTTTCCCTTATTTCGGGCCATCCACTTTCGAGGTGAATAGTCCGTGATAACTTTAAAGGGTCTACCTATCAGGTAGTATTGCAGCGATTCGATAGCCCACTTAAGGGCCAGGTACTCTCTCTCGACTATGGCATAATTTTTTTCTGCTGCCGACAGCCTCCTGCTGAGGTACACTACAGGGTGTTTTTCACTCTCAACTAGCTGCGACAAGACAGCCCCTAGGCCCACCTCAGAAGCTTCTGCCTGGACAATAAATTCCTTTCTGAAGTTTGGTGCAATGAGTATTGGTCTCTTGCAGAGTACCTCTTTTAGATTTTTAAAGGCTTGTTCAGCCTCCTGGTTCCACTTGACCAAGGTGGACTTTGTCCCTTTTGTGAGGTCCGTAAGAGGTGCTACTATGGAGGCGAAATTGGGCACGAACCTCCTATAGTACCCTGCGATACCTAAAAAGGCCCGGACCTGCTTCTTTGAAACCGGTTGAGGCCAATTTCGAATTACCTCCAGTTTATCCATTTGGGGCTTGATGACCCTCCTCCCAATGTCACAGCCCAGATAGTGAGCCTCCTCTAGCCCTATGGCACATTTGTTGGGGTTGATGGTTAAACCTGCTGCCCTTATGGCGTCTAAGACGGTCTGCACTCTGGTCAGGTGGGATTCCCAGTCTGTGCTAAAGACCACCACGTCATCCAAATACGCTGCCGCATATTTTCTCTGGGGCTGCAGGATGATGTCCATCATCCTCTGGTATACGGCAGGAGCCCCATGTAGGCCAAAGGGAAGGACCACGTATTGGAAGTGTCCATCTGGGGTGGAAAAGGCCGTTTTCTCCTTGGCCTCCTTTGTGAGGGGAACCTGCAAATAGCCCTTGGTCAGGTCTAACGTGCTGATGTATCTTGCTGGTCCTAGCCTCTCAACCAACTCATCAACCCGGGCATCGGGTAGGCATCAAATTTTGAGATTTCGTTGAGCTTACGAAAATCATTGCAAAATCATAAGCTGCCATCGGGTTTGGGTATGAGCACTATGGCGCTCGACCACCCACTTTGGGACCTTTCTATAACCCCAAGCTCTAGCATCTTTTTAACTTCCTCGGCAATTGCTTGCCTCTGAGCTTCAGGGACCCTATATGGTCTTAAATGTACCTTCTGGCCGGGTTCAGTGACGATGTCATGTTCAATGACCTGAGTTTGGCCTGGCAGTTCTGAAAAGACCCGCCAGTTCCTTTGTAGGAACTCCCTGGTTTCCTGCCGCTGTGCTTCCGACAAGGACTCTCCGTTTGGGGCACCCCTAGGTTCTCTTACCGCTGTAAGACTTTGACGGTCCTTCCAGGGCTTAATTAGGTTGATGTGGTATATTTGATAAGGTTTCCTTTTACCTGGCTGGAACACTTTATAATTTACCTCACTGACCCGCTCTTTGATCTCATAGGGGCCCTGCCATTTTACCAGGAATTTACTTTCGACCGTGGGTACAAGTACTAGCACCTGGTTGCTGGGCTGAAACACTCCGACCCTTGCTGACCTGTTATATACCCACACCTGGGTTTCTTGTGCCTGCTGCAGGTTCTCCCGCACTTTGGGCAGGACTGCTGCAATCCTGTCCTGCATCTTGGCAATACGTTCAATTACACTCCTATATGGGGTATTCTCCTGCTCCCAGGTCTCTTTGGCTATGTCCAGGAGTCCCCAGGGATGTCTACCATACAGGAGCTCGAAAGGTGAGAACCCTGTGGATGCTTGCGGGACCTCCCGTATGAAGAACATTAGGTAGGGGAGTAGGCGGACCCAGTCTCTCCCATCTTTATCCACCACCTTTGTAAGCATCGCTCTGGTCAGTTAGTATCTCCTTTGGGATACCAGTGTGGGTGAACATTTGGAACAGCTCATTGGCTATACCTTTAGAGGCGGTGTTCCTAAAGGGAATGGCCTCGGGATAGCGGGTGTCATAATCTCGGACCACTAGGATGTGCTGGTGTCCCCTGGCTGACAGGGAGAGGCCCTACCAGATCCATACCAATCCGCTCAATGGGGACTTCTATTATTGGCAGAGGAATTAGGGGGCTCTGAAAATGGGCTTCTCCACCCCTATGTGTCCCCCCAGCACATGGGAGTGGGCTAGCTCCAAAACCTGGCAGATATGTGACCGCGGTACCACCAATTGTTCCACCACCTCGGTTGGTGTTTTTTTTACCCGGTATAATAGATTATTGTTTACCGCAAGTGAGGCTAGACCAAATCCTCGCCTGGTTCCTGGGGTTTCATATCTATGACCTTGACGCTTTTCCAAGCGTGTACTAAATTTGGGGCCCTCACTTGCTCAGTACCAAAGTTCCCCCTTGATATTTGCAAGGAAGCGAACTCGAGCTCCGAGAGGTTTTCCTCGGGGTCCTCCACCAGGACGGACAACGGAAACCCGTCAGCTTTCCAGGTCCCTGTGCGGACACATCACCCCTTACAATATTATACTTAGCACCTCTTTTATTCTCCCACAAATCCCAGAACAAGGGAAAGTCACAGCCTATAATAGCACTGTGGGGTAGGCTCGCGACGACGGCCACCTCACGTCGTGCGGCCCCGCAGGGAGTCTCTAGGGTGAGTATGGCGGTTGGGTAGTCTCTGGTTTCCCCCTGGATACAGACCACCCCTACACGGTGGGACTGGAGTTGGTCTGAGCCTACCAGCCTGGCCTGTACCAGGGTCACCAAGCTCCCGGAGTCCATGAGAGCTTGGATGGAATATCCGTTGATTTTGACCGTGCACTCCCGTTGGTCACCGCCAGCCTAAGCATGAGAGGTATAGGAAGGCCTGGCAAATAATGACATATGCTGTATAACGCCACAGTCCATGGGGTCCCCCTGCATTGGACATCGTGCTACGACATGTCTCAGTCAATTACATCGCCAACAGACAATGGGGCCCCGAGATCTGGGTGAAAGGTCCATTTTTGGGTGGGCAACCTTCCCCCCTTCTCACCCAACCGTGACCTCCTCCCATTGGGACATCTACTTTCCCCTTTTGGGGCAGGGATAGTCTTACCCCGTGCTGGCGTAGGTGGACGTGGTCCCAGGAGATACTCCTCAGTGGCGCTGTAACGTTCCACAACGAAGACAAGCTCGTCCAGACCTTTGGGGTCCGTGTACCCCACACAGCGCTGGATCTTCACGGGTAAGGCGCGTACAGAGTACTCACAGACGACCCTCTCAATCACCTGGGCAGCTGAAAGACTCTCAGGTTGAAGCCACTTGCTGGTGAGGAGGTAGAGGTCATACATTTGGGACTGTGCTGGCTTTGCTGGATCGAATTCCCAGGTGTAGACTTTCTGGACCTGGACCACCAGAGTAACCCCCATTCGGGCTAGGATCTCCCCTATCAGCCTGGTGTAGTCCTTGGCTTCTCCAACCCTCAGGTCGAAGTAGGCCTTTTGTGGTTCACCGGTTAGGAAGGGGGCCAGGACGTCAGCCCACTGGTCCACTGGGAGCTGCTCGTTCTCTGCAATCCTCTCGAAGGTTCCAAAGTATGCTTCGATGTCATCATCTGGGGTCATCTTGCGCAGGATGTGTAGCACTGATTGATGGGGCGCGAAATTACCAACTGCTGAAGCCTCTGGCCTTGCAGTCAGGACCTGAAGCTAATGCTGAAGATGCCGGTTCACCTGTTGCTGCTCTTTAAATGCTGCTTGGTGTGTCTCAATTAACAGGCGGTTGGTCTCTACTTGAGCCCGTACGGTCTCCTCCTGGCCTTTTGCTGGCTTGTGGTCATAAACTGGAGGTTGGTATTAGCCTGCATCAATTGTTTCACCAGCTCGTCCATTTTGGATGTCTCCGCTGGTTGCGCAGTTACCACTTTAATCCAAGACATATGCTGGAACAACTTTCTCTGCCTGTCTCTTTAAGAGAAGCGTCTTTAAAATGCCCTTTGCATTCTCCACCATATGTGAGCTTGCAAAGCTCTGGGATCACCGCAAAAGTCCTTTAGGCATTGAGACGGAGGCAGCAGTAAGGTGCAAACGATTCCTTGTCCATATGGTTATTGTGCAGAAACAAAAACAAAACGTATGCCAACACATGCACAGCAAACAGTAAACATAAACAAACTCCTGCTCGTCTGAGCACTTACTAACAGAGGTGTAGTTCCCTCACTAGCACCTTGTGAAGCAGACACTGGCTTCCTCCAGTGTGAACGCCTCTAGCCCAAAAGGTAGACTGGAGCCCAGGGGAAATCCTGGCATGGAACATGGGGAGTAAGCACCCACCCTGCTCTATGCTTACTCCCAATGAAAGGCCGACCCGGGATGGCTGGAAGCCATACTAACATACGGCTAAACGTATGTCGACAGTTTGTACTGTTGACATATATTACATGTAGGCCTTTCACTCCACCAAGGCTCCTTACCTTGGTGGCATGTGTCTTGAACTCTCCAGGCATATGTCCAGAACCTGTCTGGTATATAAACACCATTGCAGACCTTCCCGCGTGCTGCCTTACAACCCCTAGATGAGATCTATGAGGGTTGTTGAGTCCAAAATGGGGTGACTTCTGAAAGGTTTCTCCTGTTCTGGTACTTTTGGGGGCTTTGCAAATGCGACATGAAGACTTATCTAATGTGCAGCTGATTGTATTGATGCAGAACCCGGAACTAGCGGCCTACAGATGGAGAACTCTTCCTTTTGGAGGATTAACTGGTTTTGTTAGAATGAGTTTTCTACCTTCTGGAGGAAACCGAACAAAAATATAAAAGTTTATGACTGCTGGAGCGCACAGTGCCAAATTTAAAAAAAAAATTGTATCCTCATGGAAAAAATTCGCCCAGTCCTCATGGGATTAATGACAAGATTACATCTATAAAATGTCAGGCCCTTCCAATCTTAACTTTTCCTTCCAACAACTCGCTCCTCGATTGGAAAGGAAAGCTTAATCAAGAAGTTAAGAAGATAAATTGAAATGGAACATACTAATCTATGATTGACCAAACCAACTATGGATCATACTAAGTCATAAACCATACTAGAGTACGATGGACCATACTAAACTATGATTGACCAAACCACATTATGGACCATACTAAGTCATAAACCATGCTAGATTATGTTGGACCATACCAAGTCATAAACCATACTAGATTATGATGGACCATACTAAATCATAAACCATACTAGAGTACGATGGACCATACTAAACTATGATTGACCAAACCACATTATGGACCATACTAAGTCATAAACCATGCTAGAGCACGAAGGAGTATACTAAACTATGTTCTGCCAGATTTAATTTTGGACCATACCAAATTACAATGGACCATACAAAATTATGGACTACAATACATTTTGATAGACCATTTTAATTAGAACCTACTAAATTATATAGAATCATACTGAATTATAGACAATGCTACAATATGATTGACTGTACTAAATTATGAACCATAATAAACTATTTTGAACCATATTACATTTTGGATTATACTACATTAAAACGGACCATACAAAATTGCGATTGACCATTCTTAATTATGGAATTTACTGAATTATAAAGAGACCAAACTAAATTATGGAGCATATGAAACCTTGGGCCATACTAAATTACAATGGACCATGCTTGTTAGGTTTCGATAAGGACTTTATTGTAGGAGTTCAAAACTTACATGAAAAACATGCAAAAACAGTTCATGAAACATTCTGGTGAGAGGTGGATCCTTGGGACCAGGAGGATTAGGATCAGAAATGGCACCAGAGGCCCTGCAGACTTGTGCCAGGAAGAACGCCAGAGGAACACCAGAACCCGAACCACGGCAGACACGTCACGGGAGGTAGACAGGGGTCCGAACCAGGCAGAAACACGGATCAAAGAATTCAGATGGCCAGAGATAGCACAAGACCCCAACTTGCATTCAGATAACTCAGGTCCTGTCTGACAGCAGGGGCTGGTTTTTATTGCCGGCCAGACAGGGATATGGGCATTAGCTGCTACTGCTGCAATTAGGTACTTAACTGTTACCATGCTGGAAGGCAAGCAAACGACTGAACAGCTACAACACCGCAGCTGCCAGGGTCAAATTGCATATTTTGAGTGCCTGGCGGATAGTGACAAGTTATAGCTGACCATATCACATTTATGGACCATACTAAATGATAAACCATACTTAAGTACGAAGGACTATCCCGAATTATGGACTATTAACTCAATACTAAACAATGGACCATACTATAATAACAAATGGGACCATAATTAAGATAAGTATATGAAACTATATTAAATTTTTGAAGGGAAAAACCTCTACTAAATATACTATATGAACCTATAACCAAAGTAAATGATTGATTTATAAAAGCCGATATTTTTAGTTGGCATATTAATAATTAAAATTGATGTATCCTTTGGATTTTACCAAAATGGACCATATTATATCACGATGGAACATACCACATTATGGACTATACTACGCTACGATGTGCCATACTAAATTACAATGGACCATATGGAATTATGGACTATGTTCAATTTTGATTTACCCTACTAAATTATAGACCATACCAAAGTATGATTGATTATAACATATTATGGACATATTATACCATTATGGACCATACCACATTGTGGACTGTACTATACTACGATGTTTCATACTAAATTTAAATGGACCATACTAAAATATGGACCATGTTATATCACGAAGGAACATACCACATTATGGACTATACTACGCTACGATGTGCTATACTAAATTACAATAGACCATATGGAATTATGGACTATATTCAATTTTGATGGATCCTAGTAAATTATAGACCATACCAAAGTATGACTGATTATAACATATTAAGGACATATTATACCATGATGCACCATATACCACATTATAGACTGTACTATACTACGATGTTTCATACTAAATTATAATGGACCATACTTAAATATGGACCATGTTTTATCATGATGGACCATACCACATTATGGACTGTACTGAATGATGATGCACCATACTAACACGAAGGGCTATACTGACAAAAAACTTTACTTTTAGCTTTAAATTCAGAACTTTAATAATTTGTCACCTGTTTTGTATGTAGTAATTCTCTCATACATGTAATATTGCCCCCTTTGGCATAGCTTTCGGCTGTTTATCACATCATGTAGTCAAACCTCCTGCCAAGACAAACGGCTCGATGTTACATCAGGCGCAGGGTCACTCTGACATCCAGACATGTCCTAATGTTCACATCACCCTGCCAGGAACAATTACCTCCTGTTCATAGGAACCTGTCCCCCAAAGAAATGTCAATATCCCTAATATACATGTGACAAGGTGACCCCCAAAGATGGCGGCGAACGTTCCCCATATTGTAGAGTAATCACCACTGTACGGGGGGCGGAAAATGATTGCTCGCTAAACAAATGTATGTATTAGAAAATTGCTAAAAAAACACAAAAAATGTAAGAATTTAAAACATCCTATTTTTAATTGACATTTTTCAAGCATTTGACATTTTTACAATTAGAATTGTTAATGGAAATTTAGATTTTTTTTTCCTGTTTTTGGACACCTTTTGCTGTCATCTACCAAGCAAGGTTTGTAGAGGCTACAAAGTGCTGAAACATAAGAAACCGCCCAATTCAAAAACTACATCCCTCATAGTGTTCAGTAGTTGGTGTTTTGAGTATTTTGACCACATTTTTATTTTTTTTTGCAGTTGATGAAATAGTAGGTAAAATTTTAGGGGATATTTATGAGAACTGTCTAGAGCTTTGTTGCTCATAACAACCAATCAGAGCCCATAACAACCAATCAGAGCTCATAGCAAACAATCAGAGCCCATAGCACCAATCAGAGCCATACAACCAATCAGAGCCCATAACAACCAATCAGAGCTCATAGCAAACAATCAAAGCTCACAGAGATCAATCAGAGCTCATAGTGACCAATCAGAGCCCATAGCGACCAATCAGAGCCCATAGTGACCAATCAGAGCCCACAGCGACCAATCAGAGCTCATAGCAACCAATCAGAGCTAATATCAACCAATCAGAGTTCATAGCAACCAATCAGAGCCCATAGCAACCAATCAGAGCTCAGCTTTAAATTTTCCAGAGCACTATAGGAGAGGAAAGCTGAGCTCTGATTGGTTGCTATGAGCTCTGATTGGTTGCTATGAGCTCTGATTGGTTGCTATGGGCTCTAATTGGTTGCTATGAGCTCTGATTGGTTGCTATGAGCTCTGATTGGTTGCTATGGGCTCTGATTGGTTGCTATGAGCTCTGATTGGTTGCTATGGGCTCTGATTGGTTGCTATGAGCTCTGATTGGTTGCTATGGGCTCTGATTGGTTGCTATGGGCTCTGATTGGTTGCTATGAGCTCTGATTGGTTACTATGTGTCTGATTGGTTGCTATGAGCTCTGATTGGTTACTATTGTTGTTGTGCTATGAGCTCATGGTACTTGTTCTGATTGGTTGCTATGAGCTCGATGGTACTGTGTTGATGGTTGCTATGAGCCTGTTGCTATTGGCTCTGCTATTGATCTGCTCATCTGAGGAACAGCTCATGTGTTAAATACCATTTAAACAGAGACACCATGACCATACCACCAAAAAGATCTCGAAAAGAATTTCACAGTTTTCTATGGCAGGACGTAAGTACAGACAAAATAATAGGATTGATAACAAAACATTCCATTTGTCCTAGAAATATTCAATACATGTATTATATATCACCATGAATTATAAAATCCTCCTCTTTGTTGGCCCTGGAGAGATGTCTCATCTATCCTTTTTTTAGGGTTTCGGACGCGCCCCCAGAAGTGGCCCGGATATGCTCCCGTGGCAGGATTCAGACGGGAAGGAGCGGCACGTGCCCTTCATAATGCAATGACGGGAATTAGCCGGGAAAAATACGGGAACTGACCCCATGCTGGAAAATTCTCCCGAAACGTTTCATCTAGGTACAAAGTGAGAAATGTTATTTTTGTTTAATGGTTTTGAAAGAAATTCCAGTTTGTCTGAATAGTTGTAGATATTCACCTAAGTTTTTTATGAGCATTTTACGTTTTGCTTGGGGGACTTAAAAAAATGTTTAGTCAGTGAAAAAAAAAAAAAAAAAAATATGATGTGTTAAAAGAAGGAAGGAATAAAAAAAGAAGCGTAATAAATTCATGAATTCCTTAATGCACAGAGCAGGATTGTAGGGATCGTATCACATTGATGGGTGGTTCCGTCTCTGATCCCTCTTTTTGGGCACACATGATACGTCTCTTGGGGTTCCCTTTCAGCTGTGGGAGGGGGGGGGGGGGCAAGAGGTAAAACGTCGGCCTGGAAAGATTTGGCTGATAATACTCCCTGAATTAATGCCTTCCCGTCCTGGATCTGCACATATAAGGTCCCTGGTGACCATCTCTGGTTATTTGTGGAAGGTGTCTTGATTCCCTGCATATCTGGACACCACAAATGATTGGTATATAAATAATAAAATAAAGTCAAATCAAGCTAGTGTAAATAGGTACAAACTGTCCAGGACTGGAAAACAACCGCTAGAAATTACCGATAAAAAGATCAAAATAAAAAAAAATAAAAAAATCCGAATCTGTACGGCAGCGAGGCTGGAAAAGTAGTATTTTGCTGCCTCCTGGTGGTCAGAAGGATTTGTGCAACCAATTTTTTTTTAATTCTTTTTTAAAAATTCATGCAAGTTTCAGTTTGAAGGGTAATTAGAACGCAAAAACCGCGGCATCACAATGCAACCGCGGGATCACAATACAACCGCGGGAGCTTCCAAGCGTTTGATGTTCATTGAGGTAATGTTGTAACAAACTACCATTAAAAATTTTTTGTATTGACAAACAATATGCGATGATTATATGGATTTTTTTTCTCTTAATTGGATGAATGGGGGTTTTTCACATAATTTTTTTAAAGTTCCTTCATGTACATGACTCTCTCTGACTTCCCCTCTGTGAGCTCTGATAGCGCAGCAGTGAGAGGATCGCTTGACGCTGCTTCTTTCTGGACGGCTCTGGCCTGAGAAGAATTAATATTATCAACAATTACCCGATAAGTGTGAAGAAAACCCCTCCCCAGTGCAGAAAAAGATGACCTGATTTTCCTTTCATGTATTGCTCATGGTCTAGTATAATCGTATCTATCCCTGGGGAGAGAACAATAGAGCGATCATTGTGTCATTACCTATTATTTACAATTAGACTGTATGGCGATAAGTAGCAGCTGATGTAAAGTGAGATTAATCAGCCCTGCCAAACAAAAGTTCTCTCACACAGCTAGAGGAGGACAATATTTAGGATGAAATTTTTAATTGCATAGGACTACCGAGATTAAAAAAAATATTGCCATAAATTTTAATAAATAGTTTTCCAGGAATATTGGTTTTAACAAAACTACTCCTTTCTGATGACAGTGTCCCTTTAATTTAGATTAGAGTGACTTACGTCCCCAAGTCAATCAGTCTCTCTCTTTGGGATTGAATGGTGGTGACAGTGGTGGGGTCTGTGGCATGGTCTTCAGCAGCGCATGCGCGCCTGTGGCACGGGAGACTCCCTCACTGTCCACACGTCATGTTCACGGGCCTTCAGTACTCTGCCGAGTTGGCCTCAGTGTATGAAGCCCCTGGTCACAATGTTGGTCTTAGCGTAGGTATTGAGCACCCTCCATCCAACGGCCAGTTCTCAAGTGCGCGCTCTCTCAAGGACGGTCTCCACACCCGCCTTTACCCAGGTCTTCTCCCGGTGCCACTACACCTCCTGCATTTAGGGAGTCAGACTGCCGGCCCCAGGTCTACACAAAAGGCCACATGTCAGAAAAGAGGCGGTTTTAAGGTGCATTAAATGAGTGTATAGTGCACCTGAATGAAAGAACCTGTCATAAATCTGGTGTCTGGTACCTTACATAGTATAATTGATGCTCCTAATCTAGGTGCATAACATATCATTGCTAGCATATTTGATGCGTCTGAGGCGCATTCACATGTGTCGTACTTGCCATACAATGCGCCTATTTTTGGTGTACGACACTTCATTGATAGAGAGAATAGGGCGTCAACAGGTGTAGGAGCAAAATACACCCCAAAAATGGTGCAGCCCTAATGGGACATGTGGCCCAAAGTCCGTCTCTTTACTCCAATTCATATAAAATAAACAATAGTATCTTTACAAATATTTCTCATAAAAAATATCCAACAATTCTTTATGTGTTTATGGCAGTAGAGCTGTAGGATCAGGTGGGAGTATGGCTCCAGGATCAGATGGGAGTATGGCTCCAGGATCAGATGGGAGTATGGCTCCAGGATCAGATGGGAGTATGGCTCCAGGATCAGATGGGAGTATGGCTCCAGGATCAGATGGGAGTATGGCTTCAGGATCAGATGGGAGTATGGCTGCAGGATCAGATGGGAGTATGGCTCTAGGATCAGATGGGAGTATGACTTCAGGATCAGATGGGAGTATGGCTCCAGGATCAGATGGGAGTATGGCTCCAGGATCAGATGGGAGTATGGCTCCAGGATCAGATGGGAGTATGGCTCTAGGATCAGATGGGAGTATGGCTTCAGGATCAGATGGGAGTATGGCTCTAGGATCAGATGGGAGTATGGCTCCAGGATCAGATGGGAGTATGGCTCCAGGATCAGATGGGAGTATGGCTCTAGGATCAGATGGGAGTATGGCTCTAGGATCAGATGGGAGTATGGCTTCAGTATCAGATGGCAGGGTGGCTCCAGGATCAGATGGGAGTATGGCTTCAGGATCAGATGGGAGTATGGCTTCAGGATCAGATGGGAGTATGGCTCCAGGATCAGATGGGAGTATGGCTCCAGGATCAGATGGGAGTATGGCTTCAGGATCAGATGGGAGTATGGCTCCAGGATCAGATGGGAGTATGGCTCCAGGATCAGATGGGAGTATGGCTCCAGGATCAGATGGGAGTTGGCTTAGGATCGATGGGATTTGGCTCCAGGTCAGATGGGGGGTATGGCTCCGGATCGATTAGAAAAAAAACCCCAAAATTTCCCCAATAATTTTTTTTCCCCTTTTTTTTTTTTTTTTATTTTTTTTTTTTTTTTTTTATTTTTTTTAAAATTTTTTTTTAAAAATAATCCAATAATAATATTCCAAATCAATATTCTCTATATTTTCCCCCCAATAATTTTTATTTCCCCAACAATATATTTAATAAATTTTTTTTTCTAAAATAATTTTTTTTTTAAAAATTTAATTTATTTTTCCAATAATAATATTTTTAAAAATTTATTTCAAAATAAATTTTCCATTCAAATTTTCTTCAATCATTTTTTTTTTAATCAAAATTTCAATTTTTATTCTTAAAAAAAAGGGAAATTTAATCTATATCTCTTAAAATTTCTAATAATTTAAAATCTTCAATAATATATTTTTTTTTTTTTTTTAAAAAATTAATCAATTTTTTCTTAAATTTTTAAATTCCCAAAAATATATCTAAAAATATTCTCAATAAATTTTTTTCAATAATATATTTTTAAAATTTAAATTTCTAAAAATTTTAAAATTTTTATAACAAATTTTTCCCTTTAATAATAAATTAAAAATTTTAGATAAAATTCAAATTTCAAAAATTTTAAATCCCTTTTAATTTTCAAAAAAGGGTTTTTCCTTTAAAATTTTTAAATGAAAAAATTTTTAAAAAAAAGGGGGGGGGGGGGGAATTTTTTAAAAATTTTTTAATTTCGGGGTTTATAATTATTATTTTAAATAAAAGGGGTTTTTAAAAAAAAATTTTAAAAAAAAAATTTTTTTTTAAATTTTATTAAACGGGGGGAGTATTTTAGGGATATAATATTTTTCCAAACTTTTTATTATCTAAATAAAATACTAATAAATTAAAAACATTTTTTTAAAATTTGTTTTGGGCCAAAATTTTTTTTAAATTTTTTAAAAAAGGGAAAAAATAAAAAATTTTTTAAAATACAATTATACAGAAAAATGGGATTAAAATTTTTTTTTAAATAAATTTGGGATATTTTAAACAGATATACCCCCAATTTTTAAATGTTTCAGGTCGGGGGGGTTTGGTTTTGTTTTTTTAAATGCGTAAAAATCACCCGGAAAACAGGGGATTTTTTGATAATGGGATATTCAGGTCGGGTATGGTCTTTTTTTTAATAGGGATATGCTAAATTTCTGGGGGAAAAGGGGTTTTCTTTCAATAAATTTTTTTTAAAATTTAAATGGGATCCCTCCAATCAATTTTTTTTTTCCCAGTTTTAAAAAAATTTTAATTTGGGGATATAATTTTTTTTTTAATATATCTTTAATATATCTAAATGGGGGGTATTCAACAGATGGGTATGCCCCAATTTATCTGGACCAGAAAAAAACCCCAGGATCAATATTTAATTTTAATAATTTTGGGCTTTTAAAAATTTTTTTTTTTTTTTAAAACCAATTTAATTTTTTAAAATAATTTAAATTTAAAAATTTAAATCAGGGGGGGTTTTTTATTTTTTTAATAATATATTTAGACAGTAGTATCCCCAATCATAAATTTTAAAATATATTTTCAATAATAATATTTAAATTTAAATATTTCGGGACAAGGGGAAAAACCGGTTAATTATATTTTAAATCAAATTTTTTAATCAAATTTTTTCCCTATAATAAATTCCCCAGAAATTTTATTTTTCAAAAATAAATTTTTAATAATTTTTTTTTTAACTTAAATATATCCCATTTAATAATATTTAAATTTTTTTTTTTAAAATAGGGGGTATTTTTAAAATTTATTTTTAATAATTTTTCTTCAAAAAATTTAAATATTTTTAAAAATTTTTTTTTAAAATTTCTCAATAATTGGGATTTAAATCAATTTTTAATTTCCTTTAATTCAATAATTTTTTTTTAAAAGGGGTTTTTCCAAATAGATTTTAGGCCCAATAATAAATATGAAAAATTTTAAAATATATCTTTTTTAAATAATTTTTAAGGATAGAAAATAATCTTAATAATAAAACCCAAATTTAGATGGTTTAATAATTATATTTTGAACAAATAATTATCCCCCAAAAATTTTAAAAAAATTAAAAAAATTTTAGTTTTTATTTCAAGGGAAAACTAATAAATTATTCCAATAAAGGGGTTTAAAGATAATGGGAGTATGTTTAGGATCAAAATAGCTAATTAATGGGATTTAGGGTTAGGTTAAGGGGGAAAATCCCCAGTTTTGGGAAATGGCTTTGGATTTTGGGGAGAGGCAGATCAAGGGGATTGGTAAAATTAGAAAATTTTAAAAATAGTATGGTTTGGAAATGGGAATTTTTTAGGATAGAGGGAGTTTTTTTGGGAAAGGGGTTTTCCGGGATCAGAGGGATATCTGCCGAGGGATATTTCGGGAAGTTTGGGAGTAGGGCAAGGTAATGGGAGTAAGGGTTAGGATGGGGAAAATGGAGAAATTCAAAAGGGGTTTTAAGGGGGGGGAGGAAGGTAATAGAGGGGGATATGGGGGGATAATGGGAGAAGGCTTTTGATTGGTTCTTTTTTTGAAATTTTTCCCAATCATATATTCAATCAATTTTTTTTCCCAAAAATAAAATTAATCAATAAATTCCCAAAAAATATTCTAAAAAATTTATATTTTAACAAAATTTTACCCTAAAATAATTTTATTCTTTAATTATCTCTTTTTTTTTCTTAATCAAAATTTTAATCTTTTTTAATTTTTTCCCAATAAATTTTAATACCCCCCAAAATTTTCCCAGGGGGAAATTAAAATTTTTAATTTTTTAAATCAAATTTTATTCAATTTTTTATTTTTTTTAAAATTTTTTTTTCAATTTCCAATTTTTAATTTTTTAAAATTCAAAATAATTTCTAAAATAATAATTATTCCCCTCAATTTTCAAATCTTTTATAATTTTCAATCAATATTTTTTTAAATTTTTTCTTAATAAATTTAAAAACCAAAATTTAATTTAAAATCAATATTTTCCCCAAAAAAATTTATTAATAAAAATTTTTCCCCTTCAAAAATATTTCAAAATCAATATATCCCCCCTTTTAAATTAATTTTTTTTAAAAATATTTTTCCAATAAATATTTTTTAAAAATTTTTTAATTTTCAACTCAATTAATATAAAAATTAAAAAAAATTTACACAATATTACTCCAATCTTTTTAAAATCCATCTTTTAAAAAGTTCTAACCAAAAAATTTTCTAAAATTTTTTAAAAATTCTACTAATTTTCCCCAATAATCCTAATCAAAATTTTTCCAATTTAAAAATTTAGAAAAACTTTAAAATCAATAAATTTTTTATAAAAATCTCTTTTAAATTTAATTTTTTTTTAAAAATTCCAAATATAAAATTTTCAATAAAATTATTTTCAAATCCTTTTATTAAAAATTTTAAATTTTTTTTTTAAATTTTTTTTAAATCAAAAATTTTCAAAATAAAATTATTTTAATAATTTTAAAACCCAATCTTTTTTATTTTTTAACACTATTTATTTTTTTCCAAAATCTATAAATTTTCCAATAAAAAATTTTACTAATAATAAACTAAAACCAATTTATAAGGCTCAAGATCAATGGAGAAGGCTCAGGATCATATGGGATATGGTTTCTAGAAATCAGATGGAAAAATGGGCCCTCAACATCAGATGGGAGAATGGCTCAAGGATCAGTTTGGGAGTAGGGCCCTCCATGATCAATAGGGTTGTTTCCGAAAAGTGGATTGACTTCGGGATCAATGGGAGTATGGCTTCGCATCAATGGAGTATAATTCAGGATCAATGGACTAATTTTCTTTAGAATCAGATGGAGTATGCTCAACAATAGTAGCCCCAGATATGGATAGACTCAGATCAATGGGAGTAATCTCCAGGATCAGATGTAGTTTGGCTTCAAGATCAGATGTATTGGCTCCAGGATCAAGGGAAAAAGAAAGGCTCCAGGATCAGAATGGAGTTTGTTTAAAGATCAAAGGAGTATGATCAAGGATCATTGGGAGTAATGACTTAAAGATCAAAGGGAGTAGGCTCCAGGATCAGATGGAATATGGTTTCAGCATCAATGAGTATGACTCCAGATCAGATGGGAGAAATGGCTGCAATAGTTGGAGTATTGCACTAGCATCAGATAGAGTATGGTCAGATCAGTTGGGAGTATGACTTGTTTCAGATGGGAGTATGGCTCAGGATCAATGGAGTATGTCTTCCGTCAATGGCAGGTGGCTCCAGATCATGGGATAATGCTCAGGATCAATGCAGGGTGGCTCCAAAAGGATATGACTTAGATAATGGTATCCTCAGGAATCATGGAGTATCTCGATATAATGACTTCAGGATCAGAGGGAGTATGGCTTCAGCATCAGATGGAGTTTGGCTCAGATCAGAAATAGAGTATGCTCCAGATCAGATGAGTAATGACTCCAGGATAAATTTGGAGTATGATTCAGGATCAGATGGGAGTATGGCTCCAGGATTGAAAGATGGGATTTATAGGTCTACAAAAATGGAATTGGCTTCAGTCAATGGATTATGCTCCAGACCCGATGGAGTACTGGCCTGCAAATTGGGAGAATGCTTAAGTTCAGATGGATATGTCCGGGCATTTGGGAGTATACTTCAATAAAGATAATCTCAAATAGGAATCTAGCATAAGATGGAGTTTTGGTTTAGATCAAGGGAGTATTGTCTTGGATCAGATGAAGTATGGTCTCAGGATTCAATGGATATGGCTCCTAGGACAGAGGGAGTATGCTCCAGATCAGATGGGATATGGCTTCCAGGATCAGATGGAGTATGACTCATCAATGGATTCTAGTCAATGGGAAGTATGCTCAGCATCAGATGGGAGTATGGCTTCAGCATCAGATGGGAGTAGGCTCCAGGATCAGATGGAGTATGGCTGCAGAATCATATGGTAGTATGGCTCTAAATCTGATGGAGTATGGCTCAGGATCAGATGGAGTATGGCTCATATCAGATGGAGTATGGCTTCAGGATCAATGGGGTATGGCTCTAGGATCAGATGGGAGTATGGCTCCAGATCAGATGGGAGTATGGCTCCAGGTCAAGGAGTATGGCTCAGGATCAGATGGGAGTATGGCTTTGGATCAGATGGAGTAAGGCTCTAGATCAGATGGAGTAATGACTCTGATCAGATGGAGTTGCTCCAGGATCAGATGGGATATGGCTTCAGGATCAGTATGGGATAAGGCTCCTAGGATCAGATGGGAGTCTGGCTCCAGGATCAATGGAGTATAGCTTCAGCATCAGATGGGAGTATGGCTCTTGGATCAGATGGTGAGTAGGCTCCAGGATCAGATGGGAGTATGGCTCTAGGATCAGATGGAGTATGCTTCTAGATCAGATGGATATGCTCCAGGATCAGATGGAGTATGCTCCAGGATCAGATGAGTATTCTTCTAGGATCAGATTGGAGTATGGCTCTAGAATCGATGGTATATGGCTCCAGGATCAGATGGGAGTATGGCTCAGGATCAGATGGAGTATGGCTCAGGATCAGATGGGAGTATGACTTCAGGATCAGATGGGAGTATGGCTCCAGGATCAGATGGGAGTATGGCTCCAGGATCAGATGGGAGTATGGCTCCAGGATCAGATGGGAGTATGGCTCCAGGATCAGATGGGAGTATGGCTCTAGGATCAGATGGGAGTATGGCTCTAGGATCAGATGGGAGTATGGCTCTAGCATCAGATGGGAGTATGGCTCCAGGATCAGATGGGAGTATGGCTCTAGGATCAGATGGGAGTATGGCTCTAGGATCAGATGGGAGTATGGCTCCAGGATCAGATGGGAGTATGGCTTCAGGATCAGATGGGAGTATGGCTCTAGGATCAGATGGGAGTATGGCTCTAGGATCAGATGGGAGTATGGCTGCAGGATCAGTTGGGAGTATGGCTTCAGGATCAGATGGTAGTATGGCTCTAGCATCAGATGGGAGTATGGCTCCAGGATCAGATGGGAGAATGGCTCTAGGATCAGATGGGAGTATGGCTCGATCAGATGGAGTATGGCTTCTGGATCAGATGGGAGTATGGCTAATGGATCAGATGGGAGTATGGCTCAGGATCAGATGGAGTATGGCTCTAGATCAGATTGGAGTATGGCTCAGGATCAGATGGGAGTATGGCTCTAGGATCAGATGGGAGTATGGCTCAGGATCAGATGGGAGTATGGCTCAGGATCAGATGGGAGTATGGCTCTAGGATCAGATGGGAGTATGGCTCTAGGATCAGATGGGAGTATGGCTTCAGGATCAGATGGGAGTATGGCTACAGGATCAGATGGGAGTATGGCTTCAGGATCAGATGGGAGTATGGCTCCAGGATCAGATGGGAGTATGGCTCTAGGATCAGATGGGAGTATGGCTTCAGGATCAGATGGGAGTATGGCTTCAGGATCAGATGGGAGTATGGCTTCAGGATCAGATGGGAGTATGGCTCTAGGATCAGATGGGAGTATGGCTCTAGGATCAGATGGGAGTATGGCTTCAGGATCAGATGGGAGTATGACTTCAGGATCAGATGGGAGTATGGCTCCAGGATCAGATGGGAGTATGGCTTCAGCATCAGATGGGAGTATGGCTCTAGGATCAGATGGGAGTATGGCTCAGATCAGATGGGAGTATGGCTCTGGATCAGATGGGAGTATGGCTCCAGGATCAGATGGGAGTATGGCTTCAGGATCAGATGGGAGTATGGCTCCAGGATCAGATGGGAGTATGACTTCAGGATCAGATGGGAGTATGGCTTCAGGATCAGATGGGAGTATGGCTCCAGGATCAGATGGGAGTATGGCTCTAGGATCAGATGGGAGTATGGCTCTAGGATCAGATGGGAGTATGGCTTCAGGATCAGATGGGAGTATGGCTTCAGGATCAGATGGGAGTATGGCTCCAGGATCAGATGGGAGTATGGCTTCAGGATCAGATGGGAGTATGGCTCCAGGATCAGATGGGAGTATGGCTCCAGGATCAGATGGGAGTATGGCTCTAGGATCAGATGGGAGTATGGCTCTAGGATCAGATGGGAGTATGGCTCTAGGATCAGAGGGGAGTATGGCTCCAGGATCAGATGGGAATATGGCTCCAGGATCAGTTGGGAGTATGACTCCTGGATCGGTTGGGAGTATGGCTTCAGCATCAGATGGGAGTATGGCTTCAGCATCAGATGGGAGTATGGCTCCAGGATCAGATGGGAGTATGGCTGCGGGATCAGATGGGAGTATGGCTCTAGGATCTGATAGGAGTATGGCTCTAGGATCAGATGGGAGTATGGCTCCATGATCAGATGGGAGTATGGCTCCAGGATCAGATGGGGGTATGGCTCTAGGATCAGATGGGAGTATGGCTCCAGGATTAGATGGGAGTATGGCTCCAGGGTCAATGGGAGTGAGGCTCCAGGATCAGATGGGAGTATGGCTTCAGGATCAGATGGGAGTATGGCTCTAGCATCAGATGGGAGTATGACTTCAGGATCAGGTGGCAGGGTGGCTCCAGGATCAGATGGGAGTATGGCTTCAGGATCAGATGGGAGTATGGCTCCAGGATCAGATGGGAGTATGGCTCCAGGATCAGATGGGAGTATATGTTATAATGAATGTATAACAAGGCAGATGAATCCGTTCACTAGACTGGAAAATATAGCGATAACCTTTCTAGAGGTTTAATTGGCTGCTCCTCCCTGTTGTCATATGGCTACTATCCTGATACATTGTAGCAAAACAGGAGATGAGACTAATTTGCACTGTCAATGTGAGGACTGCATAGACAGCTGTGGCTTATATTAGGTTTGAAAACGTTTTCAACCACTTGGTGTAAACAAGACTTTCCCTATTCACTGACATCAAGCAGAAAAAAATATGTGCACCAAATATTTCTGGTGGTATCAAATACTAGTAGTGGATATCCCATACATTTCCTCATGTGCTCCTGTTAACTTACATACACATGGATGAGGCCGATGTAGGAAATAATTCAATATTTCTAAGGCTGGGTCCATATTTGCCTTTTTTTTAATAAAAAAAAAATTTTGTCATATTTTGCTATAATTTTTCCAAAAACTACATCAAAATTTGAAGCAAAACAGTATATAAAGATCTACATTTGAACCCAACCTAAGAAAGTAGCTCAGAACAAAAGAAGGTGAAATTTTTAAATTTAAATTTTTTCTTTCAGTAGTTAAAATTTCATCCCCTCATGTCCACTAAGGCGTAAGGCACAAGACAAGTTGTAACCAATATTCGTGAGGCACTGGTGTTCTAATGGGTTGTTACTTTGTTACATTGTAGTTATATGTCTAGAATACAAAATGGCTGCTTCGAGCAATAGTGGGAATTAAAATGAATCTTTTTTTTTGGAAACTATTTTGGCAAAATTATTCGAAAATTCTTATCGGTGAGATTAGATGCAAAAGATTCTGTCACAGTGACCAAAAGCAAACAAAGTTATCCTGACCTGCCCAATCATTAACCATCTGCATCATCATTCAATAAAATACAACTAAAAACTCAACATACCAAAATTTTACAATAAATTTGTATAAAATCTCTATAAATTCTCATTTCTCTTTGGATATCATTTCCATCTTTTACCTCATAGTCATATAATATATTATGATAAATTTCTCTTCTTTCATAAACAAAGTTGGAATTATTTGGAAAAAAGTTAATCATTTACCAGAGGTGATCGTTTCCAAGATGACTCGTCCCAGAATATTCGGGTATAAATACCCCCGGCTGGTGGAGGTTTGGTATTCACCATCGTCATGAGGGGAATCATCCTAGCACTACTGCTCGCTCTAGCGGGTGAGTGTCAGCACCTGATTCAGCTCTGATTTACAGATTAATTAATTTTATTTTACATGTGAAACTTTATTTAAATGTGTAAACTTTAGTTTTTTTTTTAAACTTTAGAAAAATTTAAAATGTAGTTATAAATATAGAATTTACATTATATTGTTAGCATTTATAGTGAATGCATTACATATATTTTATTTTATCTATTTTAAAACCATACATTGTCATAAGTAATATTAACCAAAGTTCTTCTCCATTTTTTCTCAATTTTGCAGGTAGTGACAGTTTACAAAACGGTAAGTATTTTTTTTTATAATTTATAATTATAATTTTATAATTTTTTTATCTTTTTATAATTCTTTTTATCAACCTCACCATTAGCAGACTGGGGTGCCTGGGACCTGCTAGTGGAGCTGATTCTGGGGGCCCACCAGTGGAGCTGATTCTGGGGGCCCACCAGTGGAGTTGATTCTTGGGGTCCACCAGTGGAGCTGATTCTGGGGGCCACCAGTGGAGCTGGTTTTTGGGGTCCACCAGTAGAGTTGATTCGGGGAGCCCACCAGTGGAGCTGATTTTGGGAGCTACCAGTGAAGCTGATTCAGGGAGCTACCAGTGGAGCTGATTCTGGGGGCCCACCAGTGGAGCTGATATTGGGGGCCATCAGTGGAGCTGATTCTGGGGGCCACCAGTGGAGTAGGTTCTTGGGTTCCACCAGTGGAGTTGATTCTTGGGTTCCACCAGTAGAGTTGATTCTTGGGGTCCACCAGTGGAGTTGATTCTTGGGGCCCACCAGTGGAAATGATTCTTGGTGCCACCAGTGGAGTTGGTTCTTGGGGTCCACCAGTAGAGATGATTCTTGGAACCCACCAGTGGAGTTGATTCTAGAGGTTCACCAGTGGAGCTGATTCTGGGGGTCACCAGTGGAGTTGGTTCTTGGGGTCCACCAGTGGAGCTGATTCTGGGAACCCAACAGTGGAGCTGAATCTGGGGGACTCACCACTAGTGTTGATTATTGGGGCCCACCAGTGAAGTTGATTCTGGGGACCCACCATTGTGGTTAGTTCTTGGGGCCAACCAGTGGAGTTGATTCTTGGAGCCCCAAGCTTACCATTCCCAGGGGCTCAACAAGGGTTTCCCCTGCTCTCCTGTGGATCAGTCCAAGCCTGTATGTAGAATTTGAGATATTATTGCTAAGTTAGAATTGTAGCATGTAATTGCCCTTTGGTCATTGTGAGCAAGAATATCCAGACTTTAGAACTACAGTTGTTCCTTTTTTCTACAAGGGTCTAATTATATGGGGTCTTACTATTTGAAACTCTAGTGGTCAGCTGTATTCTATGGAAGAACTAGGCAGCAGGTGTTCAATTTTCCTGCAGCGCCAACAAAGGGGAAATGAAGCATTACACAGGGCCTACTGTAATGAATGGGTTATCTTTGTAACATATTCGTGTATTGGGTTCTCCAGAGCAAGAGACACCCCTTATAACTACTCTACAGCTAATTAATGGGGGTCTCGAATGAGGGATTTTCGTAGAGTGATGAAGGATATTAGAAAATGTTTTTTCTAAGTCAAAAAAACCTATTTAAAAATAGCTACTTACCCATACATGAAAAGTAACCCGAGCAATGTAACAAACTCATTGTTGTGTGATCTTGATGCTAAAAAATATTATGTTCTGTATTTATAGAACAACTTTTCAACCCAAGCAAAACCTACGTGTACAACTATGAAGGAATAACTGTGAGCGGCTTGCCAGATAATGGCTTGTCAAGGGCTGGACTTAAGTTGGACTTGGAAGTTGAGATCAGTAGCTTTGCTCAGAGAACATTCATCATGAAGGTAAATGTGGGAAGTGTTGGTTGTATGAATCCAGTCTACATACTAGACCATGGCAAGTAGGACCGGGACAAGTTATTCTGGTGTTCTAAAGGCATATAGCGCCCTCCAATAGAAAATCTAGCCCACTACATACTTCTTTACGCCCATTTTCTGCCTGGGATGAAGTGGCGCTCTAGGTGGTCTCCTACCTTCACCTACCCGTCGTCTCGTTCCTGATGGGAAGTTTTGCTTCTTTTTACACACCAATACATGGGTACAATATAAGGCCAAAGCAACCCAAGCCAAAGCCTCCCTTTAAGCTTGGAATATCTTTGTATACCAAAAACCATATAGTAATTACGTGAATACTATGGTCAACATACGTATCGATAAATCTTGATGACTGCCATGGGCCACAGGGACATTTTCTATTAGATATTTGAAAAACATGAGGTTATACATACAGTATTATTAAAATGTGAAAATATCCCCATATATTGTTTCCTAGTATATTAAGGGAATTGATTTCTAGTAGACTGGTCCAATCTATTGCTCTTTGTCTCCAAGGCACAGGCCATATTCGGTTGATGGGAATTTCAGGGTGGCATAAGACATATGCTATCCTACCGCTCCTTGGCTATACGTACACATTCAGTTGATATTTTGTTCAGAGAAGGAGAATATAAAATAGATTGTTTATCACAAATTTACCTCTTATTGAACTTGTTGTAACCAAATGTTTCCTTACAGATCCTAAAGGTTGACGTCAAGGAATATCATGGTCAATGGCCAAGAGATCCTTTCACTCGATCAACTAAACTGACCCAAGCCATTGTAGAAGAGATGAAACATCCCTTTAAGTTTGAGTACCATGATGGGCGAGTCGGTGATGTGTACGCTGCTGAAGGCGTCTCAAGAACGGTGGTCAACCTTATTCGAGGAATAGTCAATATGTTGCAAGTCCACATTAGAAAGTCCCAGAGCGTTTATGACTTACAAGAGGTTTGTATGGCACTTTCTTTACTCGTCTTATCTCTCTGTTTCATAGTTTTAACAGGTAGAGAGACCTTTCGGTAACTTTTTAAATATTGTAATTCCTGTTTTTGTACCAATTTTGAGGTTTTCAGTCTTTTTTTGTCTCCTAAAGTTGCAAAGGTAACATCCTAATTTTGTGTGTTGCCCTTGGAAACAGACAGCCATTGTTCTCCACCGTACTGTGAGACATTTAACCCAAATATAGTGTCGATTGGCTGCTAATGTATAATTGGCATCTCTGCTCCCACAATGCATTGCTTGCTTGGTCACAGAAAATTGTGATGGAAATAACAAGTAACTCAATTGTGGTACAGCATAAGTGAAGCATTAAAAAAGTTACTCAACATTTTATGTAGATGTCAAATGTACAATTTCAGTCATATACTTTTCAATAGTGGAGTTTAGTCTTCTCCTGTTAATCCAATATTGAGTATTCAGGGATATAAATGCACATGGAAGGAAAGGATAAGAAAAAAATATCCACCATATTGTACATGAAGGAATAAAAAAAAATCCCCCCCCCCCCACCTCAACTTTCCAATAAGTTGTTGGAAAATAGCTCACCACATATGCCTTTATGTTAAGCAAGCCTACCCAGGCAAATGGGGCATATGGGGTATATTCCCAAAGCATACGCCCCATTTGCCTGGGTAGGCTTGCTTAACATAAGGGCATATGTGATGAGCTATTTTCGAACAACCTACATGGGAATTTGAGGGGGGATTTATTTTGATCCCATGTACCATATGGTAGATATTTTTTTCTTATGCTTTTCTTCCATGTGCTTTGGGGCCTTCTCGACCTCCATATCCTATCCAGCTAAGAAGTGATGGATGCCTAGGTATGTGGCTCTTTCACCTAAAGTCTAAAGCTGGTCATGAGATTAAAGGGGTTGTCTCGCTACAATGATTGGGTTTTAATTTAAAGATCTTTAAAAAACAAGCAGCTTTGCAATATATGTTCATTACAAATGTTCTACTGATTTTGAGCTAGCCCTGTTAGTATTACTACATCAGCTTCTCAATTCTATAGTACCCGGACCTGTTGATCCTTATTTTTACTGGCTGTCAGGTTAAATGACTCATCACCTTTGAAGACGGTCGGCGCAGAGAGCCCCTCCCACACAGAATACTTCTGGAGTGGAGGGAGGAGGAGGAGGGAGGGGGGAGGGAGGACCTTGGGTCCTGTGTCCGAGCTGCCTGGATTAACCCTGTGTTTTGCCTGCTTCTCCTGCTCTCTACACAGATAGATGTGACAGCAGTGACCCTGTCTGTTACTATAATCATGATATGTCTTTGGACCTGTGACTATACTACTACTATACAAATCAGGCATGTGATTACTTTATGTTCTCCTGTATTAGGGACACATCCTGAGTATAGTAACACTGCCCTTGTTGTTGCTGGAGATGTGGAGACTTGTAAGCTAAGCAGGGGGATATAGAACACATGCATCCCTTGCTCTATTAGCACACAGCGTCATATTCCTCTATACACTACTAGATCAGCCCACTCCGGGAACAGACCTAGGCAGGCACACACAGGGTGAACTCTGAGAGCAAACCCCTCTCCCTGTATAGAAGTTACGTAGCTGCCTGTGTGCTGATGGGAGGGGGGAGAGGGAGCAGAACAGACAGACCAAGAAGCACGCCCCTCAGTTCAACTTACCAGGGACAGTGACAGGCTGAAAGCTCGTAATGAGACAACTCCTTTAAGGTTGGACCAACCCACCATCCTTTGCTCAATCATTTTTTGTGTATGAGGGCTTACCAGCTGTTCCTTGACGTCAGAGAAGAGAACGTTGGGTTTCTAGATGTCCAATCCAAGATAAGCCACTAGATATGCCCGGTAATGGTTACCACCTTCCACCCATCCAGAACACACACAACATTGTCTGAATTGAGCATATGTTTGCATAGAGGGATTCAGGAGACATAGTTGCCAACTGGGCCAACATTCGTCCAACAGCTATTTAGGGCCACATGCATGAAAACTGTTTAAGTCTTCAACTCACTTTTATGCCCATAGCAACCTATGGGCAAAAAAGTGAGTTGAAGACTTAAACAGTTTTCATACATGTGGCCCTTAACGTATATGGCCATTTTTAGGCAGTTGCCCACTTGACTACAAGTTTAACACCCAAATACTTCAATGGAGAGACATAAGTACATTTACAGCCGCCTCTGCTTTATGTATGATGGGGTAAGATTGGACTGGGCCCTAGAGATAGTATGGAAATCAAGTTGTAGATATGAATGAAGAGCATTCATATACCCAACGCTTTGAGCCCATAATGCAGCAATATAAATTCTCCTGTATATTCGCCATAGGATTGTTCATAGAATTCTTGCTTTCTTCACGCAGGACTGTATCTCTGGAAGGTGTCTAACAAGATATTTGATCCAAGACGATGACGACAAGTCTGATTCCTTCATTGTTATCAAATCCCGGGACCTTGACAAATGTGAAAATCGTGCAGTAAAGAGAGTCGGAATGACCTTCCTCGAACCTTGCAGATCATGTCTACAGGTAAATGGGAGTTCAGGTGCAAGTTAATGCAATTTGAAGCTTGAACATTCTAGACATTTATGAATTCCTTCTGTCTTCAGAAATCCAAGCACTTTCGTGGAATGCTTACAAGCACCTACAGGATCAAGAAGAACTCCCGAGGAGCTACCATTCAGGAAGTCAAGGCCAAGGAAGTCTTCCAGTATTCTCCATTCTATGAAAATTATGGAGCTGCTCTAACGGAAGTCAGGTAAAGTATATACTAAAGCACTCCTATTATCTCATGGTTAATAACACGGGAACATGGAGAGGATATGTTCACATAGGTTCAGATGATTGTAAATATATAACTGGCCAATAATGCAGTCAAGGAGCTAGGAGTGGGACAAGGGATTCTGGTGCTCTAGGCAAATAAGGCATACAGCACCCCCCTAAGGAAAAATTCAGCCAACTCCATACCGTATTGCGCCCCGTTTTCTGTCCGGGATGTCGTGGTGCCCTAGGCGGTCATCTATCTTTGCCTACCCATTGTCCTGGCCGTGCGAAGAGCACCTCAACAATAACCTAATGTTTATCTAAGGGCAGGGGTGTCTTTACAGCATTATGGGCCCATGGGCATAGAAGTGTCATCAAGCCACCTGTGTCAAAATACTCATCTTGTAGGCAGCAGGCCTAAACCAGTCTGTGGCTGGGCAGGGAGCCATTGATTCCCTGCTCCTCTATTGTTTTTTTTTTACTCTGTATGCATCCTGAGATCATGCAAATAAGGCATATAGCACCCCCTAAGGAAAATTCAGCCCAATCCACACCTCCTTGTGCCCCCTTTTCTGTCTGGGATGAAGTGGCGACCTAGGCGCCAACCTGGAGATCCAGAGCATGTACCCCTGATTCCCAGAACATATCTCCAACCACATGGGGCCGTTATGCCTATGGGGCTCTTGGGAAACTGCCTAGTGTCCCCAATGGATAAGACTTCCCTTTCTAGAGACACAATCACGAAGCCAGTGTGGGGAAGTGTTGGGGAACATTATACTATATTTGTATATGACACCACGTAGATGTCATGATTTTCTTGGTGGACCAGTAATGCCATAATACCGGGTGACCCATTTTAGGGACTGTATCGTAAAAACCATAAATCAGTGAACATCATCAGGATATATTGATCTATCTGACAACCTACAGTAAGAAGTTTCCTCCAATTCCAGATTCACACAGTAGTATTCTAAACTCATTGTTCACTGGGGTTGTATATGGATGATATAAACTAGTAGGCAATAAACTCCCAACACATTATCCCATTTCTCTTTTTATCAATAATTCAGCTATATTGTAGAGCTTCTAAGCATGGGGCACACAATGGTTGACCAAAATTGATGGAGGAGCCAAAGCAAGTCCCAGGCGTATGCTGGTCGGCTCTACAATAAAGATGAAGCATTGAGAAAAGAGAAATGTTAGGATGTGCCGGGAATTTTTTGCATTCTCATCCAATTCCAGAACAAGTAAATAACATATTTTTTCCATATTTCCAGACAAGTCCTAACCTTGAAGGAGATCAAGTCCAGCAGAGTGAGCGAGCCCCGAGTGCAACTAGAAAACCGTGGAGGACTGATATACAGATTTGGCTCTGAAATTTATCAGATGCCAATCCACTTGTTGAAGGCCAAGAACCTAGAATCTCAGGTATGGTCCAGAACCCAAAGTCACGCGGTGCTAAGTCAATAGTGATAATACTGACCTAGCATCATCCTTGGTGGGGCCAGCTGAAATTTAGGCCTAAATCACATGTTACATTTGGAAAAGGATCTTTGAAAAGGCTAAAACCAAGCATTATGGTTGAGGCTAGAACATTAGGTCATGAGTAACACTAGAATGTAGAGAAATGGGTGAACCAACTTTAGAGTCATGTTGAAGCTACAAAGCAAGAGTCACGAGACAAGCTCTAAAACTACACTATATAAATGCATATATAGGTGATAATATAACCCAAGGTTCACGTTCTAGTCAACAATGTGATCATAAAGCTATACCCAAATTTCACTACTATTTGCACTGTCCTTGTAGAAATCTAGAACATACTGGTCTCTTTGATCATAGTTACCTCAGGACTAGCTACATTGTTAATTTTCTGACTATTCTTTTTAGATCTCAGACACCCTGCAACACCTGGTACAGAACAACCAGCAGGAGGTACAGGGAGAGGCTCCAGCTAAATTTCTGCAATTGATCCAACTCCTGAGAGACACAGACTTTGATAACATCCAGGCTATCTACAAGCAGTATTCTGACAGACCCCTGTTCAGGTAAGGAACTGGGATTCTCAAATGGTCTTTGGATACATTTAGTGTCTAGTGCCTGTTGCCCACCAGTGGAGTTGATTCTTGGGGCCCACCAATGGAGTTGATTCTTGGGGCCCACCAGTGGAGATGATTCTTGGGGCCCACCAGTGGAGATGATTCTTGGGGCCCACCAGTGGAGTTGATTCTTGGGGCCACCATGGGAGTTGATTCTTAGGGGCCCACCAGTGGAGTTGATTCTTAGGGGTCCACCAGTGGAGTTGATTCTTGGGGCCCACCAGTGGAGTTGATCCTTAGGGGTCCACCAGTGGAGTTGATTCTTGGGGCCCACCAATGGAGTTGATTCTTGGGGCCCACCAGTGGAGATGATTCTTGGGGCAACCACTGCAGTTGATTCTTGGGGCCCACCAGTGGAGTTGATTCTTGGGGCCACCAGTGGAATTGATTCTTAGGGGCCCACCAATGGAGTTGATTCTTGGGGCCCACCAGTGGAGTTGATTCTTGGGGCCCACCAGTGGAGATGATTCTTGGGGCCCACCAGTGGAGTTGATTCTTGGGGCCCACCAGTGGAGTTGATTCTTGGGGCAACCAGTGGAGTTGATTCTTAGGGCCCACCAGTGGAGTTGATTCTTAGGGGTCCACCAGTGGAGTTGATTCTTGGGGCCCACCAGTGGAGTTGATCCTTAGGGCCCACCAGTGGAGTTGATCCTTAGAGCCCACCAGTGAAGTGGATCCTTAGCGCCCACCAGTGGAGTTGATCCTTAGAGCCCACCAGTGGAGTGGATCCTTAGGGCCCACCAGTGGAGTTGATCCTTTGGATCCACTAGTGGAGTTGATGCTTGGGGCCCACCAGTGGAGTTGATCCTTAGAGCCCACCAGTGAAGTGGATCCTTAGTGCCCACCAGTGGAGTTGATCCTTAGAGCCCACCAGTGGAGTGAATCCTTAGAACCGACCAGTGGAGTGGATCCTTAGGGCCCACCAGTGGAGTTGATTCTTGGGGCCCATCTTACAGCAACTGCACATGACTCTTGCTTTCTACCTCCTGCCTTTCTCCCTGAATAGCAGCTTCAGGTCTTTCATATCCAGGGCTCCCCTGCTCCCCTGGGGGCCAGTCTGAGCCTGGATACATTCTTTAGGTGCATTTTACCAGGTGCCTATGAAAAGAATTAATATGTCTATGTGTTTTTTTAAATCAGATTTCCAGTTAGCTTTCGGCATCAGCAATAGGTTTTCTGTATTTGTTGCTGTATACTGTATCTTTACTTTGATATTTTTGTTTTTCAGGCAATGGTTGACAAAAGCAATCCCTCTGATCGGTTCAGTTGAGTCTCTTAAATTTGTGAAGCGCAATATTCAATACCAGACCATCATGGAAGCTGCCACCACCATCACTCTTGCCATGTACCATGCCCAGGCCAGCCAGAGTGCCCTCCAGATTGCAGCTGTGAGTCTTCCAGCCACTATGTATATGAATATCCTTCATTTCAATATGTCAGTAGGGCTCGTACTTGCATAAAGCCTAATTTGCATTATATTGACGTCATGAGGAAAATTAGACTTCTCTCAATTCATCCATATATTCATAGATTATAGTATCCCATTAAAGTAATACTATGCAAAAATTTATGGAAATTTTTTGGCGGGTTGTCAGCACTGGAAAGTGGGGATCCCTACTCCCACTTCTGTCCCAGAGGTCTGTGATCCCATTGAGAAACATTACAGTCAACTTTATTGTGGCTGAATGGCTGATAATAGGGAACATACCGTAATTTACATATGTAGATACCAGACTTTAGGGTTAGGATAATAAAAGGGATTATCTAGAGTTAGAAAAACCACCCTTGACCATTGGTTGTCTATGGTATAGTTGATTAGTTCAATAGAACCAATCCTGAACTTTAAGGGAAGTTCACAAGAGTTGAAGTTGCTGCAGGAAACCAGAAAATAATCTGTAGGAAAATCTGTAGGAAAATCCAGCGGACAAATGTGCATCAAATTTTGTAAATTTGGTGAGGATTTGCTGTGAATTGTTCACCCCCCCCAAAAAAAAATTAGAATTAAATTAAAAAAATTAGAATTCTACAAAAGTTATGGAATTTAAAGCCAATGAGGAAGACATGCAACAAATTTGCAAAAATTGTAACAAAAATTCCCATCCTGCAGATTGACGAATCCGCACCAGAAGGGCACAAGTTCACGATTTTTGGGCAGAAAATTTTTACAGTGCATTGATGAGACTTGTTGAAATCTTATAAACCCATCGGGTACTGTATTCCGCTAAGGATTTATCTTATGCAAATCTACAGGAAAAATTTACAGTATGTCCATCCCAGATCAATTTTAGGCCAAAATTGTTACCTTCACTCATTAAGCACAAGAAAAGAATCAGTGAAAATTAAATGTATTTTTAACATTCTTTATCTCAAAAATGGTGTCTTTTTTTTTCTTCAGGATCTTGTGGAAGATCCCAGAGTCCAGGATTCCCCACCACTGCTCAAAGCAGCCATGTTGTCCTATGGAACACTGGTCAACAAATACTGTGCTAACCACGAGCAATGCCCAGAGACAGCTCTTCAGGTAAATGTTATGTTTGGTAAATTGTTTTGTTTTGCAGTAGAATACACAAAAATTATATCTAAGATACGAGACAAATAGACATAATATACAAGCAAATGGTTTAATGAACGAATCAATCATAGCAAAAAAGGAAAACCGCTCACCGGTACCGTAGAGTTTGCTGAGTAAGGGTTTCAGTATAATGCTGATTGCAAAGATGCCTGTTGGACCACAGGAGAGACAACAACTTCCAACTCAAAACAGTATAAAAAGAAATATATTAAAATATCCAAAGTTCAATGCAACATGGTTAAAACCAGTTGCTCGAAACGCGTCAGCGGATGGTGGCCTTTGGTTTTTAACCATGTTGCATTAAACAATTTTTAAGCCATTGAGTAAGAGTAGTTGAAGTGTGTCAAATGATGGCCTTTAGTCTTTAACCATGTTGTATTAGACATGTTTCGAGCAATTGAGTAAGAGTAGTTGAAGTGCGTCAACCGATAGTGGCCTTTGGCTTTTAACCATGTTGTATTACACATATTTTGAGCCACTGAGTAAGAGTAGTCGAAAAGCGTCAACTGATGGTGGCCTTTGTTTTTTAACCATGTAGCATTAGACATGTTTCGAGCCACTGAGTAAGAGTAGTCGAAACGCGTCAACTGATGGTGGCCTTTGGTTTTTAACCATGTTGCATTAGACATGTTTTGAGCCATGGAGTAAGAGTAGTCGAAACGCATCAACTGATGGTGGTCTTTGGTTTTTAACCATGTTGCATTAGACATGTTTCAAGCCGCTGAGTAAGAGTAGTCGAAACGTGTCAAGTGATGGTGGCCTTTGGTCTTTAACCATGTTGCATTAGACATGTTTTAAACCATGGAGTAAGAGTAGTCGAAGTGCGTCAGCAGATGGTGGTCTTTGGTTTTTAACCATGTTGCATTAGACATGTTTCAAGCCCCTGAGTAAGAGTAGTCGAAGTGCGTCAACTTATGGTGGCCTTTGATTTTTAGCCATGTTGCATTAGACATGTTTCGAGCCACTGAGCAAGAGTAGTCGAAACGCGTCAACTGAAGGTGGTCTTTGGTTTTTAACCATGTTGCATTAGATATGTTTTGAGCCACTGAGTAAGAGTAGTCGAAACGCCTCAACTGATGGTGGTCTTTGGTTTTTAACCATGTTTCATTAAAGTTTGGACATTTGAATATATTCCATTTTATAATGTTGAGCGAACTTTGATGAACCGAGATCACATGAGACGATGAAATTTATCATCTGATTGGCTGATATGTTGCAACTTCCTTACAAAGGATCTACTAAAGACATCTTTCCTTTCTCCACGCCTCAGATTCTCCACGATTTTGCCGCCGAGGCTGCCAACAAGGCCCGTCCCGAAGAGATGAGCTTAGCATTGAAGGCTATGGGTAACGCTGGCCAAGTCCAAAGTTTGAAGCGCCTCCTGAAATTCTTGCCTGGATTTTCCGCTAGCGCCTTCCAGCTGCCAGTTAAAGTTAAAGTTGATGCTGTGTTGGCCCTCCGAAACATCGCCAAGGAAGACCCCAAACGAGTAAGTGCCCTAAATATGGTCCTTTCCAAGATCTTACAATACAAAGTCATATCATACATGACAACGTTCATGAACATATCCCCATAGGTTCGGGAAATTCTGCTCAGCGTCCTAATGAATCGCTATGTTCATACCGAAGTCCGTATGGTATCTGCCGCGGTTATCTTGGAAACTAGACCACCAACAGCCGTTGTGCTCACCATCGCTCAGGCCGTAAAGAAGGAAAGTAAAGCTAACCTGCAGTTGGCTAGCTTTGTCTACACTTACATGAAGGCCTTGACCAAAGCCACCGTCCCCTACTACCAGGACGTGTAAGTGTGGATGTCTTACGTTGACCCGACATAGAGAATGTAACCTCATCTGGTATGTTTCTCAATGACTTTTTTTTACTACTTTAGGAGCGCAGCTTGCATGCTTGCCATCAAGATGCTGAACCCAGCGCTGGACAAGCTGAGCATGCGCTACAGCAAAGTTATCTGGCTCAACCATTTTCATTGTAAGTCCAAAATTTTAGTACGAAAACAGGGCTTAAGTTACTGTATGAGAGTGTAACGTGAAGCTTCTTAACCCCAATGTAAAATCTACTATGCAACTTTTCTTACACTGGTCTCTTTGTATGGGACAGAGGGGCTTAAGGGCTTCCTCCGATGTTAGAGCCCACTGAGGCTGCTACTGCCCCCATGGGAATAAAGAGAGCCCTAGCAGTCACATCATATGTCACTGTAGGTGTGTCATAAGTGTCATAACTAACACCTCAGACTCTCCACCATCTTTACTAGCTTCAAAAGTGACCAGAAACCCATCTCTTCAAGAGCCTCAACCCTACAATACCCCTGCTGCCCCTACAATACCCCTGCTGCCCCTACAATATCCTTGCTGCACCTTCAATACTCCTGCTGCCCCTACAATAACTCTGCTGCCCCTACAATAACCCTGCTGCCCCTACAATAACCCTGCTGCCCCTACAATAACCCTGCTGCCCCTACCGTATCCTTGCTGTCCCTACAATAACCCTGCTGCCCCTACAATAACCCTGCTGCCCCTACAATAACCCTGCTGCCCCTACAATAACCCTGCTGCCCCTACAATAACCCTGCTGCCCCTACAATAACTCTGCTGCCCCTACAATAACTCTGCTGCCCCTACAATACCCCTGCTGCCCCTACAATACCCCTGCTGCCCCTACAATACCCCTGCTGCCCCTACAATACCCCTGCTATCCCTACAATACCCCTGCTATCCCTACAATACCCCTGCTGCCCCTACAATACCCCTGCTGCCCCTACAATACCCCTGCTGCCCCTACAATAACCCTGCTGCCCCTACAATACCCCTGCTGCCCCTACAATAACTGCTGTCCCTACAATAACCCTGCTCCCCCTACAGTAACCCTACTCCCCCTTTAGTAACCCTGCTGCCCCTACAGTAACCTTGCTGCCCCTACAATTCCCCTGCTCTCCCTACAATAACCCTGCTCCCCCTTTAGTAACCCTGCTTCCCCTACAGTAACCTTGCTCACCCTAAAGTATCCCTACTCCCCCTTTAGTAACCCTGCTGCCCCTACAGTGACCTTGCTGCCCCTAGGTACCCATTCTGCCTCTATAATACCCATGCTGCCCCTACAATAACCCTGCTCCCTGTGCATTTTGGTCTGACATTTTATTGTTCAAGTTTTTTGACTATTTGCAGGCAATATAATATAATATTGTCATATTTTATCTCATAGACCCCATGATGACTGGAGCCAGTGCTAAAGTCCTCATTTTGAACAATCCTACCACCACATTACCAGTTGCCGTGATCTTTACTCTGCGCGGGTTCTTGTCAGGTGGAGTCACAGACGTCATTGAGGTAAATACACAAGATTTAGCACTTGTTCCATGATATTTTTGAATAAATCCACGTTTACATCGATTCCTTTTTGTTCCTTCTTCCAGTTCTCCATACGGGCTGAAGGCCTCCAAGAAGTCCTTAGGAAACAGAACATTCCCTTCGATCAGTTTTCCATGCAGAAGAACATGATGAAGATCCTGAAGACCGTGAGTATTGCAGTTGTGTCCTAAAAAAAAATTATAACGTGCAATAAAGTAAGACTCTTCTAAGATTTTATTTGACTTCTCAGCTGTCCGGATACAAGTCTCTCCCATCCGAGGTGCCTCTCGTCACAGGAAACTTTAAGCTGTTTGGACAAGAAATCTACTGTAAAGAAGTCACCAGAGAAACCATCCAAAACATTTTCAAGGTAAGATTGTTTGTGCCCATCTGCCCCATTCAGGTGACTTTTGCCATATTTCACAATTGAGTTTTTTATTGTGTTTTTTTTTACATTTGTAGCTGCTGACCGAGCCACCTTCCCAGCATTCCATTGTCAAGAAAGCCATCCAGATGGTTCTTAATGGACTTGTAGCCCAATGGGCACACCCTGTCCTTTTGGCTGAAGTCAAACACATCGTACCCACCGCCATGGGTTTTCCTCTGGAGCTCGCTGTACACTCCGCTGCGGTCGGCAATGCTGCTGTTAACTGTAAGACATAAAACATTGACTTCAGTAGATCATGCATTTTTATGTATCTATTCTCCCCAGAGAGTAAATTTTCTCTTTGATGCTTCTGTCTTCTTTCCTTTTATCTTGGTGCTGGTTGTTTTCTTCTTTCTTACATGGTTACATAGTCACTTTTAGTACGGTTGAAAAAAGACGTATGTCCACCAAGTTCAACCAAGGGTGGGGGAATGAAGGCAGGCAGATAGGGGATTTTTAAACTTTGTTTACCTCCTACTGGTGAAGACTTGGATCCCATAAGGCAAGAACCAATCTGCCCTAAGTGAATATTTAATTTCTGATCCCAAAGTTACCATTAGACTGAATGTAGAATTTTATACAGCTACATACATATTAATATTATTTAGCTGTAAGTAGTTATCCAAGCCTTTCTTGAAACCCTCACCTGTTCCTGCTGTACCCAACTCCTCAGGAAGGGTATTCCAAAGATTCACAGTTCTCATGGTGAAGAAGGTTTTTCTCCTCTAGAGTTTAAATCCCTTTTTTTCTAGACAAAGGGAATGTCCTCTTTGTCTTTTGAGGGGGCTTTACATGAAATAGGTTTTGCCCATACTTTTTGGAGGGGCCATTTATATACTTATATAAATTAATCCTGTCTCCCCCCCGGAGCTGTCCTGGAATCACTGGACTACACATTGGTGGATTCCCCAATAGACTTTAAGGGGCACTAGTGGGTTCCTCAGACAAATGGAGCTTGCAACAGACTCATTTTAGAATTGTTTACTTTGTCAAGTGGGCGGTCTCCATGCTCTATTCATAACATAGGACAGCACTCAGGTTTACACAACCTGAACATTCGTGATGGCAAAGGGGGTGGTCACCTCTGCTCAGGAGGGCGTGAACCTGAGCATTCTATATTATTCAAAACTGAGTAGTGAAGACCACCCACTTGATAATCTAAGGGCTCATTAACATATTGGTGTTGAAACTAATGAATGGTGAGATCCTAGGGGAAAAGACAAAATCTATGGATTTAGTGGCATGGAAATTGATGATGCTAGCTCCATTTGTTGGGGAACCCAATAAGTCCATCATTCATAAAATGTCCTAAGGCTATCAAAAGCTCCGTTTTCCAATAGTTTCAATCTGAAGGAATTTTTCTGTTTTCCAGTTGAGATGAAAGCAAGCCCAACACCCTCAAGGGACGTGAGTGTTGCTCACTTTTGCAATCTACTCTCCAATTCCGTTCTGATGTAACCCCCAGGTCAGTGCACCTACAATGACGTTAAATACAAGTGGGGACAATCCAATGGAATCTTCTATGTTCCTACTGAGCAATTGACAAGTAAACAAAGTAATATTTTAGAATGACCGATCACCGTCTCTTGTATTTTCAGCATTTCAATACACACCGTGGCAAGCATGGGAGTGAACACACACTTAGTACAGTCCGGAATTGAATTTCATGCACGGTTCCAGGCCGTCGCCCCAGTAAAATTTAACGCAAAGATTGACGTTAAACAGAAGACCTTCAAGATTGAAACTGAACCAAGCCAGCAAGAGAATGACCTTCTACTCGCAAGGTAATGGTCAAGGATTCTACTATAGAGGTCATTCTCTATCCCAAGGACGTACATTCAGTTTCAAAGAAACGCCAGGTCTACCTTGCTCAGAGGTCCACCGGTGGGGTTTCCTAGTCTGAGCCTGGTCCCTCCATACAACCTTTAAAAGGATTCTAACTTTTCAATGATCCCCACGAGTTAGCAGCATCCCTTGACAATTCACAGATCATAAAGTGTCCTCTGTAGAGAAACATGATTATAAGTGTTCAGTTTCCCTGCAGCGCCACCACAGGGCAAATTAAGCATTACATCGTTACTATTCTAATCAATGAAGCGTAGGACAGGACAAGTCCTCCAGAGCAGAAGACGCTCTTTGTTACCACTCTCTATGCTGGCCAAGAGACAAGGTGCTTGTCTATTAAATCAAAGTTTTCGAAGAGTGCTATAACTAGGTATTATAAACTCGACAACCCATGTGGGACGTCCATCTATGCAAATTTACATACATGAGTCTTCTAGTTCCACAAGTAAAACAAATATATGAATACATGATGCTCTATTTTCTTCAGTACTTTCTTTTTTTTTAACAACAGAACTCAGTTGTATGTGGTGTCCAGAAATTTGGAAGAGCCTGAGGCAGCAAAGAAGACGCCCCTTGTCCCCAAGGGAACCGAGCAAAACATTCTGCAGAAAAATTTTGAAAAGTATGAGAAGGCTGAGGAAGAGGGCACTAGCCAGATGGTAAGGGTGTAAGGTGTAAAACCTAGAGGGGTATTCCCACGAAGTAAAATCTCCTTCTGAGGTCAAGTCATAGCAGCCTAACATTCTCAGAGAATGGGGAAAGGGCTGCGCTTGCGCCCTACGCTTGCGCATCGCTCACCCATTCATGTCTATGGGAGTTCCAGATATAGTCAAGCACACTTACTGGGCTTTATTCGCAATTTATTTGTAAGGTTGGCTCATAGCGAGCGACCATCTGGCCTTAGTGAATGGGAAGAAGGCCATGTCTGCGCCCTGCGCTCGCGCAGCTCTTCCTCTGTCATGTCGATAGGAGTTCCGAATATAGTCAAGCACATTCTGCAGAAAAGTTTTGAAATTTATGAAAAGGTCGAGGAAGAGGACGCTGGTCAAAAAGTAAGGGCTTAGGCTGCAAAACTTAAAAGGGTTTTGCCATAAAGTAAAATCCCAACCTGAGGTCGGCTTTTAGCGAGCTACACACTGACCTCAGTGAAAGTGCAGCTCTCACCCATTCATGTCTATGGGAGTTCTTAATATAGCTGAGCACATTCTGCTAAAAGTTTTGAAAAGTATGAAAAGGCAGAGGACGAGGGCACTAGCCGGATGGTAAGGGTGTAGGGTGTAAAACTAAAAGGGATTTTCCCATGAAATAAAATCTCCTTCTTAGGTTGACTCGTAGCAAGCAGGGGAAAAGAGCTGCGCTTGCGCTCTAAGCTAAATGGGGAGTGCAAAACTCCCCATTCACGTCTATGGGAGTTACGGATATAGCCAAGCCTGCTCACTGGGCTTTATTCGTCATTGCTATTGAAAAGAAAGGGGAGAACGGCGCAAGCGCGGACAACTTCTCATTAGTTAAGGACGGCTCGTAGCTCACTATGAGCCTACCTCAGGAGGGGCTTTTGCCTCATGCCCAGACTCCTTTAACAGAGAAAATTTTCAAGAAAATTCGTATTTAACCTACTGGAACTCGAGAAACTTTTGTTGTTGTAGAACGTTGACTCCAAATAGTCATATATTGATTTGGCTACATGTTCACAAAAAAATTTTTTTTTCAGATATTCCAAAAAATAGTCAACCATGATATCCTTCATAAATAAACTTTTTTGTTTGGTTTAGGAGGGATCTTCAGAAATAATTTCCAAGAAGTATGCCTACCCCGGGGAAAGCGGACAACATCAGTATTCACCTTCCAGCTATCTCCACCTGTGTGTCAAGATTCCTAAAATTAACATCCAGCTCTGCGCACAACACAAAGCTCGTAATGCTGCAGGACGCCGAAATACCAAACTTTACCAATTCGCAGGAGAACATGAGGCAAAATTCATAGTGAAACCAAGTACGTGAAACCCCAATACGCAAACCCAACTGTTGACTCGTAAAGGTTTCGGGTTGAGTAACCTCCATTCCTTCTACTTTTTACAGCTCAGAAAGACATAGCGATTGAAAAATTGGTACTGGAAGTAACTGGTGGACCCAAAGCAGCCTCAAAGATAATCGCTTTGGCCGACCTGGAAGAGAAAGGTGAACCACTGGAGGAAACTGTAATCCAGAAGAGGCTGAAGACCATCCTTGGAATTGAGCAAGAGCATTTGGTAATTTAGTTTGATTGGGCAACATGTGGTTCTCCGTCTCCACTTTCGAGATGGTTATCTTGGAGCGTCATTAGATTATCTGTGATCAGTGTCACACTGGGGTGCTTAGGGCCTACAGATGGAATTAACTCTAGGGGCCCACCAGTTGAGCTGTTTCTGGGCCCACAGGTGGAGTTGACTCTAGGGGCCCACAGGTGGAGTTGACTCTAGGGGCCCACAGGTGGAGTTGACTCTAGGGGCCACCAGTTGAGCTGTTTCTGGGTCCAGAGGTGGTGCTGACTCTTGGGGCCCACCAGTTGAGCTGTTTCTGGGCCCACAGGTGGAGTTGATTCTAGGGGCCACCAGTTGAGCTGTTTCTGGGCCCACAGGTGGAGCTGACTCTTGGGGCCCACCAGTTGAGCTGTTTCTGGGCCCATAGGTGAAGCTGACTCTAGGGACCACCAGTTTAGCTGTTTCTGGGCTCATAGGTAAAGTTGACTCTAGGGGCCACCAGTTGAGCTGTTTCTGGGCCCATCGGTGGAGTTGACTCTAGGGGCCCACCAGTTGAGCTGTTTCTTGGCCCACAGATGGAATTGACTCTAGGGGCGCACCAGTTGAGCTGTTACTGGGCCCACAGGTTGAGTTGACTCTAGGGGCCCACCAGTTGACCTCTTTCTGGGCCCACCAGTGGAGTTTACTTTAGGCTCCAACCCTACAGCTACTGTAAATGACTGTACAGGCCTTCTATACTCTGCCTCTTGCTTTTTGCCTCTCTTTTTATGCTTTTTTGCCTCTTCTGAGAATGGATATGAAGTTAAAAAACAACTTTAAGTCTACCATGCTCAATGGCCCACCGGGGGGGTTCCCCTATTCCCTTGTGGGCCAGCCTGAGCCTGTCTGTGATATAAACTTGTATCATCCGTTGCGTTACAGGCCAGAAACGTGAGTCTTAGTTCACGCAAGGACAAGAAAACCAAACACGGCGCACAACATGATGACGCGAAAGGACGCAAGCACAAACAACTAAGCAGCAGTTCATCCAGCAGCAGTGAAGAGCAACAAATTAATCGCCACCAAAAGGAAAACAAGGACCGCTTTTCATGGAAAAATTCACAACATAAAGACCATCAGCAGAAAACCAAGAGTAGCAGCAGCAGCAGCAGTGACAGTGGCAGCAGCGACAGTAGCAGCAGCAGCAGCGACAGTAGCAGCAGCAGCAGCAGCGACAGCAGCGACAGCAGTAGCAGCAGCAGCAGTAGCAGCCAACAACAGGCTAAAAAACACCAGCAAACCAGCCATCAGCAGATCAAGAGCAAGAACAAGAGCAAGCAAAAGATCCGTCACTTCATCAGTCCTGAGAATGAGGTACTATCACCATGACTTCATATTAAATACTAAAAATTACTTCCTTTAAAGAGGTTGCCTATGATTAGAAAAAAAGTATGTTTTGTTTGGGGGGTTGTTGTTTTTTTGTTTTTTTATTAAAGAGCCGACCCCACATCAGTCCATGGATTATGTCTGGTATTGCAGCTTATCCACCTGCAATCAAAGCCTATAGATGGACATATAGGACTAAACTGCAATAACAGCCTCTAGATGGACATATAGGACTAAACTGCAATACCATCCTCTAGATGGACATATAGGACTAAACTACAATACCAGCCTCTAGATGGACATATAGGACTAAACTGCAATACCAGTCTATAGATGGACATATAGGACTAAACTGCAATGCCAGCCTATAGATGGACATATAGGACTAATCTGCAATACCAGCCTCTAGATGGATATACAGGATTAAACTGCAATACCAGCCTATAGATGGACATATAGGACTTAACTGCAATACCAGCCTATAGATGGACTTATAGGACTAAACTGCTCTAGATGGACATATAGGACTAACCTGCAATACCAGCCTTTAGATGGATATATAGGATTAAACTGCAATACCAGCCTCTAGATGGACATATAGGACTAAACTGCAATGCCAGCCTAAAGATGGACATATAGGACTAAACTACAATACCAGCCTCTAGATGGACATATAGGACTAAACTGCAATACCAGACTATAGATGGACATATAAGACTAAACTGCAATGCCAGCCTATAGATGGGCATATAGGACTAATCTGCAATACCAGCCGATAGATGGACATATAGGACTAAACTGCAATAGCAGCCTCTAGATGGACATATAGGACTAAACTGCAATACCAGCCTATAGATGGACATATAAGACTAAACTGCAATGCCAGCCTATAGATGGGCATATGGGACTAATCTGCAATGCCAGCCTATAGATGGACATATAGGACTAAACTACAATACCAGCCTATAGATGGACATATAGTACTAAACTGCAATACCAGCCTATAGATGGACATATAAGACTAAACTGCAATACCAGTCTATAGATGGGCATATAGGACTAAACTGCAATAGCAGCCTCTAGATGGACATATAGGACTAAACTGCAATAGCAGCCTCTAGATGGACATATAGGACTAAACTGCAATACCAGTCTATAGATGGACATATAGGACTAAACTGCAATAGCAGCCTCTAGGTGGACATATAGGACTAAACTGCACAGGCAGCCTCTAGATGGACATATAGGACTAAACTGCAATAGCAGCCTCTAGATGGACATATAGGACTAAACTGCAATACCAGACTATAGATGGACATATAAGACTAAACTGCAATGCCAGCCTATAGATGGGCATATAAGACTAATCTGCAATACCAGCTGATAGATGGACATATAGGACTAAACTGCAATAGCAGCCTCTAGATGGACATATAGAACTAAACTGCAATACCAGCCTATAGATGGACATATAAAACTAAACTGCAATGCCAGTCTATAGATGGACATATAAAACTAAACTGCAATGCCAGCCTATGGACAGACATTTCTGGATAGTTTTAGTGCTGGAAAAAAATTGGATCCATTTTTCTAGTCTTCGACAACTTCCCTCTTTACATGCAAATCCCTCCCACCCCCATATTATAAGTTGCTTTAAATCTGTGTCCTTGGTTGTCTTTCTAGGATGATCGTGAAATCTTTGCTCTAAAATTTAGAAGACCTGATAAACAGGTATGAGTTTTGCATACGTTACATACTATTAAGCGAGACTTTAAAGAAGCATACAATGTAATCTTGAGGAGGAGGGTGAAAATTAGTTAAAAATTGCAGCACCACTAGCCTGGGCACTTTTTTCTATTGAGTCTCTACTAGTTTTTTGCTTCGGATTCAGGACATGGTAAAATTCAACCCAAATGTCAGCAATTTGATTCGTGTCTGTCTAAACTGAATTTTGGTGGAATTCGCAGGTAGTTGGGATAGGGCTGGAGTAAGGGTTGGAGTTTTAATTAGATTTGGGGTTAAAGTTGTGGTTACAGTTAATTTGTATGTGAGATGAGGGTTAGGGTTAACGTTGGAATTACATTTGGGGGTTAGGGTTAGAGTTGCAGTTTGGATTTGTGTTGGGCTCAGGTTTGTAGAAGGTTATATCAGGTACAAGAAGGGTTAGGGTTGGGGTTTGCGTTAGTGTTAGGGTTGGAGATTGGGTTGGATTGTGGTTTATCTTTGAGTTGGAGTTACAGTTGGGGTTGGATTCATGATTACGGTTGAGGTTAGTGTTAGAATTTCAGCTGGCGTTAGGGTTGGACTCATGATCACAGTTAGGGTCCGTGTTAGGGTCAAATTTGTAGTTAGGGTTATATCACGGTTAGACTTAGTGTTAGGGTTGGTGTTAAGGTTTCGAGTTAGGGTTGCAGTTTCAGCTAAGGTTAGGGTTGGAATTGAGATAGGGGTTAGTTTTGAGTTGGGGGTTAGTGTTGGGGCATAGGGTAAGGGGTTTGAGCTAACCATAACTCCATGGAGTTTGGGGGTATTCGGAAAACACATCCAAATTTCCTCCATTAAGCTTTATTGGGATTTAGTTTAAGGACGACTCAAATCCTGAATATTTTGAGACGTTTGGCCAAATTGCAACACAAGCCTCTGCATATTTGTACACTATTCTAGCTCAGGATGTCTAAATACCATATATATATATATATATATATATAATATATATATATATATATATATATATATATATATATATATAATATATATATATATATATATATATATATAATATATATATTATATATATTATATTATAAAGTTGCTTGGATATGTTTTAATGTGTAATGTCCTATTGTAACTGGAAAACTCTAAATTCTATTGAGAATGGGTCATCCTATACCACTATATGAATAATATGGCACCTGTAGTTATAAAAATGGACCCTTATAGGATTTGTTGATGAAGATTATATGTTCAGCATACAATAGTCACCAACTTCTTTAAGACATATCATTTCTGTCTATTTCAGCCAATCAAGACCATGTCTGGCCGTATCCATGACCCACAGTCCAGCTCCAGTTCCAGTAGCAGCAGCGAAAGCGATAGCAGCAGCAGCAGCAGCCAATATGGTGAAAGACGACAGGGAGGAGTAAGTATGATGAGTGTAATACAGAAACTCATGGTAGATTCCAACATTCGTTTCCTAATAAGTTCATTGCTGAGTAAGTGTTCAACCCCAGGTACTGTCACTCTACGCCTGTCCTAATTAGTCAGTGAAAATAAATAAAAAGAAAAAAGAAACCTTAATCAGGTATGTGCATTGAGAAAAAAAAAATCCCTAAGTTTGGTTCCTGTAGTGATTCGCACCTAGGACCCCTATGCTAAAAGGCAGAAGTGCTAACTACATTGTAGCTGCTTACAGCGCTTTACATAAACAGACCTTTGTTTGACTAGAGTGAGCACACTTTGGGGAAAGACATGGCGATGTCAAGCCTGCTGGGTCACATGATATGCAGTTCTAACAAATCATATACTCCCTCTTTTGAACACACTAAAAGCTGAAGCAGGACAAACCAGGCAAACCCCATTTAAGAGTGACTTCAAGAAGTAAGGCAGAATGTATGCTCATATATCTACTATTTTTTCAGGTCAAATTCCTTGGAGAGCACAAGTCTCCCAGCTGGGTGGCCACTCTTCAGGCTATCCGAGCTGACAATAAGAAGCAGGGCTATCAGTTGATTTTGTATACCAACTATCACGCATCATGGCCAAAGCTTCAGGCTTACGTGGTGGACATCACTGGAGAAAGCCACTGGAGAGCATGCTTCAATGCAGAAATTGAAAGCGAACATGAAGCCTGGGTAATACAACTTTTATAGCACGCCAATAGACGCCGCCATATTTCTAGCTGTTCTCTAATGTCCACTCTAAACATTGTTTTCAAGGCTGAACTGAAATGGGGTCAGAACTGTCAGCAGTACAAGATCGCGACATGGGCCGAAACAGGACGTTGGGGCAACCAACCAGCACTCAGGCTGAAAGCGGTCTGGCCAAGAATCCCATCTAAACTCAAGTACTTTGGACAAATGTAAGGAAATATTGAAAGATTTTGTTAGTTCTGCCCATCAAGTAGCCATCTATCTGTAAAAGGAGTATTTTATGTCTTGCTCCCCTCCAGTGCAAGAGCTTGTAAAAACTGTTTTGAGTAAGGGGGGGGGGGGAGAATAAGTTGTGCTTCTACAAAGCTCCCCCCTTTTATGTAAGACCCACCCTTATAACTCAGCCCCATCCTTTATATAACACCAACCCCTATAACACAGCCCCAACACTTTATATAAGACCCACCCCTATAACTCAGCCCCACCCCTTTATGTAAGACCCACCCTTATAACTCAGCCCCATCCCTTTATATAAGACCCACCCCTATAACTCAGCCCCACCACTTTATGTAAGACCCACCACTATAACTCAGCCCCACCACTTTATATAAGACCCACCACTATAACTCAGCCCTAACACTTTATGTAAGACCCAACACTATAACTCCCCCCCAACACTTTATATAAGACCCACCCCTATAACTCAGCCCCACCAATTTATTTAATACCAACCCCTATAACTCACCCCAACACTTTATGTAAGACCCACCATTATAACTCAGCCCCACCACTTTATATAAGAACCACCAGTATAACTCAGCCCCAACACTTTATTTAAGACCCACCCCTATAACTCATCCCCACCACTTTATATAAGTCCCACCGCTATAACTCGGCCCCCCCACTGTATATACGACCCACCGCTATAACTCATCTCCACCACTGTATATCCGACCCACCGCGATAACTCAGCCCCACCACTTTATATAAGACCCACCACTATAACTCATCCCCACTACTTTATGTAAGACCCACCGCTATAACTCATCCCCACCACTTTATATAAGACCTACCGCTATAACTCAGCCTCACCACTTTACATAAGACCCACCACGATACCTCAGCCGCAACTGTAGGGGAGATTTTGTTTATTTCTCTTAATTTTCTAGACTAATAAAAATCGCTATAAGTATTAAAGCATACCTTTTCTTCCGCATTCATTTAACAAAATATGCAGAAATTAAAAAAAATGCTAAAATTTTTTTTTTTAAAGTACTCCTAAGGAATAAGGCTTAATTGTCCTGAATTTGTGCTAAAATTTCAGACTGGGTTGGTACGTCCCCGGAGCTGCCTACATGTTAGGATTCTATGAACAGATGCAACGCAACCCATCAAGACAAGTCAAGCTCATCCTGTCCCTCTCCAACCCCAGGATCATGAACGTCATTTTCAAAGCACCACAGGTAACCTCCCGAATTATTAGCCAAACAGAATAGTTATCCGATAGATTTCCATTGATGTAAATATTTGTTACGAGACCTTCTGACCCTCCTTGGACTAGAACAAAAAAAGGAAAGGAGCATAGGGGTTGACTATGATTGAGCTGCAATATCAGACATGACCAGAGACAAGAATGGCGCTGTTTGTAAAAACAAAAAATTGACCCTTTACTGGATATGTGTTTACAGGCAACTATCTACTACCAAGCCCTCAATCTCCCCATTCCCTTCTCTCCTGCCTGGCATGCTCGTCCCGCAGACGTTCAGGTCCCAACTTGGGGTATCTTGGCTGATGTTCACAACTTAATTGCAGACAGACTTAAAGGTAAGTTGAGATATGGCTCCTATTTTCCATGTACATTTATTAACCCAACATTGGACCAGGACCAGCAGAGGAACTTATTCTGAAGTCCACTCTCGATAGTCTTTGTTGTCTTCATTGCACACACAGGATAAATCATCAATAAAATCTAATAGGTCATTTGTCATCCAATGGAAATTAACTTCCAAAGTGAGATCCAAATGAACTGTCTTCTGCTGGAGTCTTGGGGCCCATTATAAACATAGGGCCTAGAGGAGTGTCTACAGCATTTTCCGAAAGGGGTGTGCCTAAGGCAGTGGAGATTATTCTTGGGGCCCACCAGTGGAGATGATTCTTGGGCTCCACCAGTGCAGATGATTTTTGGGCGCCCACCAGTGGAGTTTATTCGTGAGGCCAACCATTGGAGTTGATTCTTGGGGCTCACCAGTAAGGTTGATTCTTTAGGTCCACCAGTGGAGATGATTCTTGGTGACAACCATTGGAGTTGATTCTTGGGGCCACCAGTAAGGTTGATTCTTGAGGTCCACCATTGGAGATGATTCTTGGGGCCCACCATCAAGGTTGATTCTTGGGGTCCACCAGTGGAGATGATTCTTGGGGCTCACCAGTAAGGTTGATTCTTGGAGTCCACCAGCAAGGTTGATTCTTGAGGTCCACCAGTTGAGATGATTCTTGGGGCCCACCAGTTGAGATGATTCTTGGGGCCCACCAGTGGAGTAGATTCTTGGGGTCTACCAGTGGAGATGATTCTTGGGGCCACCAGTGGAGCCGATTTTTGGGGCCCACTTTTCATACATGTACCCCATGGTGTTTTGCTGTCCATCAGTGCTATCCATCTGGTTACCATGAAAAAAGTACCAGACAGAGACTCCGGCAAACCCGCGTTGAGAACGATAGAGCAAACACAGTCTCTTTTGCATCATGTATACTCTACTTCCTAGCAGTATGACCATCGGCTGTTTTGGCCTATGTGTCAGTCCTGGAGGGAATCCAATGGTGCAGCTCCTCTAGGCCCAACTATATCATTAAAGGGCTACGAATATTGTCATACTTTCCAAAAGTACTGATTTTAGCTGGACAGTAACACAAACTAGACCACAAACGGGGCCGGGTTTGGGAGAACTCTACCAAAAGTGGGCACTTCGGGAAATTTTTGCCCTTTTTAGACATTAAAATGTCGGTGAGTATTCCAAATCTCTAAACCTTTCTTATTTATCTTCCTCCTCCAGGAACTTGCTCCCTGTCCAGGAACACGATCAAAACATTCAACGATGTTAACTACAACTACTCAATGCCCGGACACTGCTACCACGTTCTCGCCCAGGACTGCACTAACGAAAATAAGTTCATGGTCATGGCCAAGAAATCCCTGGAGAATCCAGAACACAAAGATGTGAATATCCAGCTGGGAGAATTGTAAGTACGGTAGATTCTAAAAAAAATATTGATCTGGCACATGAATAACTTTTATATACAGTACATGTATAACGTTTGAGATGGGATAAATCCCAACATACAAAGAGGGTATTGACGCTGAAAAATAGTCTCTGTTTAAAAATATTTTGACACAATTACAATAAGTTTAGTGTCAGTTAATTCCTATACAAGCAATTATAAAATATATGACTAAAAAAATATTAAAAATTGCTAAAATCCAATGTGTTTCCCGCACCTTCTCGGTGTTTTTCATCAGGGAAATATATATATATGGCTATTATTCCAAAATTTTCTATAAATGACATATTACCATTCTATTATAGTCCAAATACATATTATCTATCTATCTCCTATCTATCTATCTATCTATCTATCTATCTATCTCATATCTATCTATCTATCTCATATCTATCTTTCTATCTATCTAGCCCATATCTATCTATCTATCTATCTTTCTATCTAAATAAATGTATATATCTATACATCCATCGATAGTAACAGCTCTGGAAAAAATTAAGAGACAACTGAACAGTTTTCTAAAAATCTGCATCTCTACATGTCTGACGGCCATTCCGTTCCAGTGTCAGTTGAATTCCAACCAAAGTCCACCTCATTCTACTTAATGTGCTTCTGATTAGGTGATCACCTGAACCAAATCTTATTTAGTGAAGGAAAGTATAAAAAACACTGCTGTGGTCTTCACAATCCTCTTGCAATAGGACAAGCTGGATGGCAAAACAAGTGCTAGGAATAGGCCAAGAGGAATTTGAATGAAAAATATCATAGTTATTCTACCAAATATTGATTTCTGAACTCTTCCTGACTTAAAACATTCGTCTTATTGTTGCTAAAGAAATATGAACTTGTTTTCTTTGCATTATTTGAGGTCTGACACCTCTGCTGTTGCTTCTTTTTTATTATTTTGAAGATCTCATTTACTGCAAATAAATACAACATTATTTGCTTTGAATTTGAAAATTTTGCCGTGGTCTCTTAATTTTTTCCAAAGCTGTAGATAGATAGATAGATAGATAGATAGATATAGAGATAAGATAGATAGACATATATACAGGGATATATCATATATTAGTCCAGAACTAGACTACGCCTCTCAGGACATCAGTCATATCATTGCAATATTGGAATCCAATAGAGATTAATGACTAAGTCTTATAACTACATTAGGTTCCATTGACTTCTATTAGACTTGTAGAGATTAGTATACTTATTTTTTTTTTTCTACTTTTCTAGCGATATTAAGATGTACAGCAAATCAGGAGAACCCATGGTACTGGTTAACAACATTGAAATTTCCAAGGACAAACTCCCATATGCTCCAAGCCAAGGTAAGTAAGACACTCTACTCTACACTCTACTACCCATAAAAGAGAGCTTAAATAATACAATCAAATACCTTAACGATGTCATTTGTATATGAAACCAACATGCAGAAATAAAATCATAGTAAAATTCTTCATCTGAAGCCCAAGTGACACCATATGGCTCCATAACACAGTACATAAATAATACTGCCCTAATAGTAGAGTTCTTAAATCATAAAATGAACGAAACCTGTAGACCCACACATATACCATTAACAAACACCATGTATACATCGGACACTATTAAAAACAGAGGTAGAACTGGTGAGTCGGCACCAGGTTCATTCATATCTATACATTTCTATATCTATAAGATATGGTTGACGGGGTCTTCACGGAATATATCTATAGATATAGAAAGATAGATATAAAATATTTATATATCTATAAGATATTGTCTATGGTGTCTTCACTATCAGTATATGTCTACTGATAGATATAAAAAGATAAAAAGATAGATACCAAGAAATTCCCCAAATAATCAACACCCCAAAAGAAGTAGGATGACCTTCCAGCAACAAACAACCTCTAGGGATATGTTCAGGGAAGACTCTGAAATCCAAGCTGATGTCCACTAAACAAAAAGCATACATACAATAGCAACCATGGGTATATAAGCGATAGTGTCCATGTCTGGTGTCTTTCTGTTGTCCTCATACTCACAATCCATTACATTACAAATTGATTAATAAAAAAAAACTAAAACATTTAACCAAGAGCTTAAAGTTATAAACAATATAACACTGAAATCTCTTCCAGATCCAGCTGTACGTATCGAAGAGAGAGACGGAAAACTTGTCCTAATTGCACAAGACTTTGGAATTGAGGAAATGTTCTATGATGGAATGTCAACCGAGGTAAAGGAGTCTTACATTAAGCTGGTCATACACCTCAGTTAGCCGAAAGCTGCCTCTCCTAACCCCGCACGTACATGCATGCTTGGTTCTGAATAGGGAGTAAGCTGCTTCTAGACACCTCTAGTAATGGCCTATCTCCCTTGAGAACAAAATGATCCAACAGCGAGATCCTTCTTCTCCTATGACTTCTGCCAAGAAATGTTGGGACACCCCGAGGAACACTAGAAGGTCAGCTGGTGCTGCCAGAATCAACAGGAAGGCACAACATTAATCTAATATATATGGCCACTTTTTGACCTACAGCCTCCAATGATTCCATCATCTGGAATGTCCTCAATCACATGGGAGGAAGTGGGTCATGTTAGATAGACCTGCTCAACTGGTCAAATGACTGGATCACATGGAGCTTACGCACATGTAAGGAAGTGGGTCACATCAGATAGACCTGGTTAACTTGTGGACAAATGACTGGATCATATAGAACCCAACCACGTGTGAGGAAATGGGTCATATCTAGATTGGGCCAACTTTTGGTTAAATGACTGGATTACATGGAGCCCAACCACACATGAGGAAGTGGGTGATATCAGATAGATCTGGTTAACTTGTGGTCAAATGACTGGATCACATGGAGCCCAACCACAGATGAGGAAGTGGGTCATATCTAAATTTGGTGAACTCTTAATCAAATGACTGGATTACATGGATCCCCACCACACGTGAGGAAGTGGGCGATATCAGATGGACATGGTTAACTTGTGGTCAAATGACTGGATCACATCAAGTTCATTCATTGAGTAGACCATTCCATAGAGTATGAAAATATATTCAGCAGCACCGGTAACCAACCATAAGCTTGAGTGCAAGTCCAAACCCTGTCCACGGGCCTCATGAAATCCAGAAAAATATCCACAGACAGCACTTCAACAATTCAACGGTCTTTATTCCCCAATAGTGCAATAGTTGCACTATTGGGGAATAAAGACCATTGAATTGTTGAAGTGCTGTCTGTGGATATTTTTCTGGATTCCATAGAGTAGACAAGACCAAAGTTATACACAGTCTGAATTATAAGACCATTAGAAGTCCTCCATTTTCCATTTGATCATCACAATATCTGACTCACACATCTCAAAACACTTTTGGTATCTTTCACAATGACTACGGTTGGGGTTATAAGACATGACTATGGTTGGGGTTATAGGAGATGACTATGGTTGGGGTTATATGAGATGACTATGGTTGGGGTTATATGAGATGACTATGGTTGGGGTTATATGAGATGAATATGGTTGAGGTGATATGAGATGACTATGGTTGAAGTTATATGATTAAACTATGGTTGGGGTTATATGGGATGACTAAGGTTGGGGTTATATGAGATGACTATGGTTGAGGTTATATGAGATGACTATGGTTGGGGTCATATGAGATGACTATGGTTGAGGTTATATGAGATGACTATGGTTGGGGTTATATGAGATTACTATGGTTGGGGTTATATGAGATGACTATGGTTGGGGTTATATGAGATGACTATGGTTGGGGTTATATGAGATGACTATGTTTGGGGTTATATGAGATTACTATTGTTGGGGTTAAATGTTATGCATATGGTTGGGGTTATATGAGATGACTATGGTTGGGGTTATATGAGATGACTATGGTTGGGGTTATATGAAATGACTATGGTTGGGGGTAAATGAGAGGACAATGGGTGGGGTTATATGAGATGACAATGGTTGAGGTGATATGAGATGACTATGGTTGGAGCTATATGAGATGACTATGGTTGAGGTTATTTACGGGCTTTGGATTCCACCACAGTTCCACTAATAAGCATTAATTCTTATGTAGCTTCGCACAGCACTATGGATGAGAGGCAAGACTTGTGGTATGTGTGGCCACCATGATGATGAGATCGAGCAAGAATTCAAGATGCCTGATAAATCACTAGCAAAGGATGAAGAAGGCTTTGGCCATGCTTGGATGCTGATGGAAGAAGGCTGCTCAGGATGTAAGTAATAGCAGTTTCTCTTGTAGGTTGACGCTCACTCACAGGTCAACCTCTTGTAGGTTGACGCTCACTCACAGGTCAACCACTTAATCAGTTCTGTATCTCCTGACAATATGAGAATTGATATTGGGATCCATGATTTTCAAGGAGTTTGTGGGAGACAGTGACCTGTTGACTCATGTTATCACTCATGTTATCATGTTAAAACCCTAAATTCAATGTAGTTATACGTTGTATGTGATAGACTCTTTATTTTACAGCCTGCAAACTTCATCGCTCTTTGGTGAAGACTGAGAAACCAGCAAGGGAGGAAAGCAAATGTTATTCCACCCACCCAGTCCTGCGCTGCTCTTCGGGTTGTAGCCCATCAGCCACCACCCCCGTCACCGTCGGCTTCCACTGCACATCTGCTGGTAAGTTATCACTCATGAGTAAAGTTAGGTCACTATTGAGCTCATGGTAATTCTTATCCGGTGTCCATCTCTAAGGCACAGATCCATTGGTCACAACCCTTTTAGAGACTGTAACAATTTGGCTCATTAGAGAGAATGGCCTAGGTCTTGTAAGGTACCAGATTAGTCCTAATTTTGTTCCATGATGAAATTTTGGCAAAGTTTTAGACTTGTCTGAGGTAAGAGAGTTTCTTTATCAAGGACAAGAAGGCGTGCCAGTTCTGAATGCCACAAAATGGCAGTATTCTGCTGGTTCTTCAGAAAGTCAAGGTAATTAACCCCTGAAAGAGGTTTTCCCAACTGACTGTTTCAAAGACCCTGCTCTTCACAGCCAGCTTCAGGCTCCCACTTCCTGTTCAGGCTGTGGGCAGTTCTACAGCTTCAGGCTCCCACTTCCTGTTCCGGCTATGGATGGTTATACAGCTTCAGGCTCCCACTTTCTGTTTAAGCTGTGGGGGGCTCTATATCTTCAGGCTCACACTTCCTGTTCAGGCTGTGGGCGGTTCTACAGCTTCAGGCTCCCACTTCCTGTTCAGGCTGTGGGCGATTCTACAGCTTCAGGCTCCCACTTTCTGTCCAGGATGTGGGGGATTCTACAGCTTCAGACTCCCACTTCCTGTTCAAGCTATGGGTGGTTATACAGCTTCAGACTCCCACTTCCTTTTCAAGCTATGGGTGGTTATACAGCTTAGGCTCCCACTTTCTGTTAAGGCTGTGTGCAGCTCTACAGCTTGAGGCTCCCACTTTCTGTTCAGGATGTGGGGGATTCTACAGCTTTAGATTCCCACTTCCTGTTCAGGCTGTGAGTGGTTCTACAGCTTCAGGCTCTCGCTTCCTGTTCAGGCTGTGGGTGGTTCTACAGCTTCAGGCTCCCACTTCCTGTTCAGGATGTGGGGGATTATACAGCTTTAGATTCCCACTTCCTGTTCAGGCTGTGAGTGGATGTACAGCTTCAGGCTCCAACTTCCTGTTCAGGCTATGGGCAGTTCTACAGTTTCATCCTTCCATTTCCTCTTTTTAGGCTGTGGGTGGTTCTACAGCACTAAGCGACATTTTTAGCTCTGCTATTCCTAGCTCAGCCTATTAGAGGGATATTGGTGATGGAGGAGTTTTAATAGCAGAGCAGAAGACTACAGAGCTCCAAAGGGTTAAAGTTTATCAGCAAAGAAAGATGAACAAGCTCTTGTGCTGCTGATAACACACAGCAAGGAGTGACATCACCATCCCAACCACTGGTAAAGCAGAGAGAGGTGTTCTTAGCCTAGGACATCTTCTGTAAACAAGCAGTAAATGTATTGGGAATTTTCATTTAAGACTTTTTAATAATCCACCAGTAACTAAGCCTATGAAAACCATTAGCTCAGGCCCTTACATGTAATCTATCAGATAGTCGGGGGCTGTAAGTGCTTTTTAGGGTTGTAGCCGGCCCCCTTACGTACTGAGCCCCTGGGTCTACATATTATATGTCCACCGCCGCACTCTTCGTACTGTTGCCTGGACTCCACTCTAAAAGCCTCTCGTTTTCCCCCACAGATCTGGCAGAAGAGGAATCGCTGACCGAGCGGCCCGAAGACTTCACAGAGCAAGTAGAAGCTCACACTTACTGTTCCTGAGTCTCCCAAGTGCCCGGGTTAATGTAGATGATGCTGCATCTGCCCCCTAGAAACCAAACACGACAATGAGCTGTAATGTCAGCCCCAATCAAGCCAATCGCACCTTCAAGCCAACTGTATAGTCCTTTATTCTCAACTCTGAAATTTTCAATAAATATTTGCATCCACAAAAAATATCCTCTTTATTTGCTTCTTCAAGAACCAAGTGTTTCCCTAAAATATTTGTAATATCTGTTACTGAATAAGTCTCTGGTTTGTAGGAAGTTTATTCCTCTTCTGTTGGTTGCCCTGTTAGAGGAGAGGCCTTCTCTGAAAGAGGTGTACTCACCAGGCTGTTTCAGAGACTCTCCTCTTCACAGCCAGCTTTAGACTCCCACTTCCTGTTCAGGCTGTGAGTGGTTCTATAGCTTCAGGCTCCCACTTTCTGTTCAGGCTGTGGGTGGTTCTACAACTTTAGACACTCACTACCTGTTCTGGCTTGGGGTAGTTCTACAGCTTCAGGATCCCACTTTCTGATCAGACTGAAGGTAGTTCTACAGCTTCAGGATCCCACTTTCTGTTCAGGCTGCGGGTAGTTCTACAGCTACAGGCTCCCACTTTCTGTTCAGGCAGTGGGTGGTTATACAACTTTAGACTCTCACTTCCTGTTCTGGCTTGGGGTAGTTCTACAGCTTCAGGATCCCACTTTCCGATCAGACTGAAGGTAGTTCTACAGCTTCAGGCTCCCACTTTCTGATCAGTCTGATGGTTGTTCTACAGCTTCAGGCTCCCACTTTCTGTTCAGGCTGTGGGTGGTTCTACAACTTTAGACTCTCACTTCCTGTTCTGGCTGGGGGTAGTTCTACAGCTTCAGGATCCCACTTCCTGTTCAGGCAGTGGGTGGTTCTACAACTTTAGACTCTCACTTCCTGTTCTGGCTGGGGGTAGTTCTACAGCTCCAGGATCCCACTTCCTGTTCAGGCTGTGAGCAGTTCTACAGCTTCAGGCTCCCACTTTCTGTTCAGGTTGTGGGTAGTTCTACAACTTTAGAGTCTCACCTCCTGTTCAGACTGTGGGTAGTTCTACAACTTTAGACTCTCACCTCCTGTTCAGGTTGTGGGTAGTTCTACAACTTTAGACTCTCACCTCCTGTTCAGGCAGTGGGTGGTTCTACAGCTTCAGGCTCCCACTTCCTTTTTCAAACACAGCTTTATTTAACACGAAAGTGTACCAACAAACAAAAGTACTCATAGTTATATGTTCAAACAAAGCATAAGCATACTACTAATCAGCTTAATATATAACAGGCTCCCACTTCCTATTCAGACTGTGGGTGGTTCTACAGCTTCAGTCTCCCACTTACTGTTCAGGCTCTGGGCAGTTCTATAGCTTCAGGCTCACACTTCTTCTTCAGGTTGTGGACCGTTCTACAGCTTAAGGTTCTCACTTCCTACTTAGGCAGTGACTAACATAGCAGCTCTGCTGTTCCTAGCTGATCCTGTTAGAGGGACATGCGTGCAGGAGGTTTGTAAACTGTAGTTCCCAAAGCTACAGAGCTCTAAAGGGTTAAAGTTTGTTAGTAACATAAATAAACAAGATCCTGGTCTGGAAACAACACTCAGCAGGAAGTGGCATCACCATGGTCGGACAGGGCAAGTGGAGCAATGAGAGCAGAGAGAGGTGGACAGTAACCTAGGGAAGCTTTTGCAAACAAGCAGGAGATAAAATCTCTATCTCTTAAACAAAACAATATCAGAACAGCAATGTCTCTTTTTACATTTGTCTATATGTTTAAATCCAATCAATGTGGTGAGAAAACCCCTTTAAGCTATCCATGGACATGAATTAGTAGATCTCATTAGGTTTCTCCAACCATAAAAATGGAATCCGCTTTACTGTTCCCAATTCTGACTGAGCTTTGCTCATATTACAGAAACTCCAATTTAAATGGAAAAATGTGGCTAAAATAGGACTTTTGTTATTACAGCTTTCCCTCAACATCCAATATTAATTGGTTCCAGAATGACCATTGTATGATGAAACCAGAACTCTATGGAAAACTGGTGATTGGTTCCAAGGCGCTACTAGACAGGCAATCACTCCATCCACCTCAGTGAAACATGTAAGAGCGGACAGGACATGTAGTACCGCACTGTACTGTAAAGAGATGCTATTGACCACCGATCACTGCCTGCACCTCACTAATACATGTAAGAGCAGTACAGGACATGTAGTACCGCACTGTACTGTAGGGAGGCGCTATAGACCCCCAATCACTCCATCCACCTCAGTGAAACATGTAAGAGCGGACAGGACATGTAGTACCGCACTGTACTGTAGAGAGGTGCTATAGACCCCCAATCACTCCATCCACCTCAGTGAAACATGTAAGAGCGGACAGGACATGTAGTACTGCACTGTACTGTACAGAGGTGCTATAGACCGCCAATCACTGCATGCCCCTCACTAATACATGTAAGAGCGGACAGGACATGTAGTACCGCACTGTACTGTAAGGAGGCGCTATAGACCACCAATCACTGCATGCACCTTACTAATACATGTAAGAGCAGTACAGGACATGTAGTACCGCACTGTACTATAGAGAGAAGCTATAGACCGCCAATCACTGCATGTAACTCACTAATACTTGTAAGAGCGGACAGGACATGTAGTACCGCACTGTACTGTAAGGAGGCGCTATAGACCACCAATCACTGCATGCACCTCACTAATACATGTTAGAGCAGTACAGGACATGTAGTACCGCACTGTACTGTAGAGAGGAGCTATAGACCGGTAATCACTGTGTGCACCTCACTAATACATGTAAGAGCAGTACAGGACATGTAGTACCGCACTGTACTGTAGAGAGGCGCTATAGACCACCAATCACTGCATGCACCTCACTAATACATATAAGAGCAGTACAGGACATGTAGTACCGCACTGTACTCTAGAGAGGCGCTATAGACCACCAATCACTGCATGCACCTCACTAATACATGTAAGAGCAGTACAGGACATGTAGTACCGCAATGTACTGTACAGAGGTACTACTAGATCGCCGATCATTGTTAGCAGAGGTGCAGTGACATCCGTCTGCTCTGGAGCCCCATATACAGTATTATTAGCAGAGGTGCAGTGACATCCGTCTGCTCAGGGGCTCCATACACAGTAGGGTTAGCAGAGGTGCAGTGACATCCATCTGCTCCGGGGCACCATACACAGTAGGGTTAGCAGAGGTGCAGTGACATCCGTCTGCTCCGGGGCCCCATACACAGTAGGGTTAGCAGAGGTGCAGTGACATCTGTCTGCTCCGGGGCCCCATACACAGTAGGGTTAGCAGAGGTGCAGTGACATCCGTCTGCTCCGGGGCCCCATACACCGTAGGGTTAGCAGAGGTGCAGTGACATCCGTCTGCTCCAGGCCCCATACACAGTAGGGTTAGCAGAGGTGCAGTGACATCCGTCTGCTCCGGGCCCCTTACTCATTAGTGTTAGCAGAGGTGCAGTGACATCTGTCTGCTCCGGGGCCCCATACACAGTAGGGTTAGCAGAGGTGCAGTGACATCCGTCTGCTCCGGGGCACCATACACAGTAGGGTTAGCAGAGGTGCAGTGACATCCGTCTGCTCCGGGGCCCCATACACAGTAGGGTTAGCAGAGGTGCAGTGACATCTGTCTGCTCCGGGCCCCATACACAGGAGGGTTAGCAGAAGTGCAGTGACAGCTGTCTGCTCCAGGGCCCCATACACAGTAGGGTTAGCAGAGGTGCAGTGACATCCGTCTGCTCCGGGCCCCATACACAGTAGGGTTAGCAGAGGTGCAGTGACATCCGTCTGCTCCAGGGTCCCATACACAGTAGGGTTAGCAGAGGTGCAGTGACATCTGTCTGCTCTGGAGCCCCATACACAGTAGGGTTAGCAGAGGTGCAGTGACATCCGTCTGCTCCGGGGCCCCATACACAGTAGGGTTAGCAGAGGTGCAGTGACATTCGTCTGCTCCGGGGCCCCATACACAGTAGGGTTAGCAGAGGTGCAGTGACATCCGTCTGCTCCGGGGCCCCATACACAGTAGGGTTAGCAGAGGTGCAGTGACACCCGTCTGCTCCGGGGCCCCATACACAGTAGGTTTGCTGTTGTGTTAGACACAGATCTGGTCGCCCCGGTGTCATTTGATGCTGAGCTGCTCCCCTGTGTCCTCTGCCCTTGCTTACCTTTGTAGAACCATTCACCTCTCACATCAATGGCGCGTGGTGTCCGCAGTTTCTATGTCTTAGTCACATTGGCGCCATTTGTCTGCTCACGATACTTTAACCACAGCAGCCGCCAACAGGTCACAAACATCACAGTGTCAGAGATACCCAAACACCCTGTGCCTAAAAGAAGATAATAATCCTCTTTTACAGCTCTGATAAAGAATCCTTTTACCCATACCATCAATGAGGAATATGTGTGCAGACAGCATGACATGAGCACCCTTCAGGGGACCTGCCAATCCTCCCCAAGCACCCAGAGGACACTGCCTTCAAGCTGACTAAGCGGTATGTGCTAAAGTACCATATTTTTCGGACTATTTTTCCCCCCAAATTTGGGAGGAAAATGGTGGTTTGTCTTAAAGTCCAGAGGGGTGTGCCTGTGTGCACTTCAGAGGGGTTTGAGGCCACTTGGATATTTTTCGAAGGGGTACAGGAGGTTGCTCAGGTACTGTCTTTTCCGGACTTTAAGATGCGCCGGACCATCAGACGCACCCATCGTAGTTTTATGGACTATAAGACGCACCAGACCATAAGATGCACCCATCGTATTTTTATGGACTATAAGACTCACCAGACCATAAGACGCACCCATCGTATTTTTTCAGACTTTAAGGCTATGTTCACACGGCTTAAAATGGGACATATTTCAGTCCGTAATTAAGCGCCGGAGTGCGCGAATAACGGCTGGAATACGTCCCAGTCATTACGGGAATCCACAGTTCTCATAGAGAACTATGGATTACGCCTCCTCTCACTGCTCGGCGAATCCGCCGCGGGGGAAGATAAGTGACATGTTATTAAATAGTGGCGTATACGCGCCGCTAGCAATGATTGTCTATGGGCCGGCGAAGTGCCGGCTCCCCGCTCCCGCCCCCACCCCGCCCCCGTCCACACGGCGTAATTGCGGGGCGTAATTACGCCCCGCAAATAAGCCGTGAGAACACAGCCTAGATGCTCTGAACCATAAGACACACTCATCGTATTTTTTCGAACTTTAAGACGCTCCGGACCATAAGGCGCACCGATTGCATTTTTTCGTACTTTAAGACGCACCGGACCATAACACATTTTTTGGACTTTAAGACGTAACACCATTTTCCTCCCAAATTTGGGGGGAAAAAGTGCGTCTTATGGTCCGAAAAATACGGTATTTGGACCAAACCTACGTTATATGTTGGTTTTCAACAAATGTATGTTCATCTTCAATATATGTATATCCATCACTATAGAACATACAGCAAAATGGAGAAGGAACCAGGAATAGAGTTGTATGTTACTCCAAAAATGTTTTCTTCCATCCCTGTACCTTTTCCCTGTAACTTTCCCTTGGCGGAGCTCTCGCCCCGAGAAGGGTGACTCCACAGCATTGATACCCTATAAGGGTCCATCCAAAGGAGAAGAATTTCCATTTGGAAATCCATGCGGATTTGAATTTTATAAACTGTCAAAAACCAACTATAAAACCATTCCCATAGACTTCAATTGAAAATCAGCAATTTAGTCCACACAACTCAGATTTTCTGAGGTTAATGTGAAAATCAACACTTTTTAAAAAAAACTTGGAAGATGTTAAATCTTCCACCATTTTTCACTCGGAAAACAGCGGAAAATATACTTTTAAATACAATGGGATGGAACGAAAAACGACCAGGAAGCTTAGCGCTTTTTTTGGGTGCGGATTTTAGTGATTTCAGTAGTGCTCTATGATGCAATAACGATGGACAAATCAAATCCAAAAGCAACGTAAAATTATGACGCAAATACGAGGCAAAAAAAAAAACGTGCTAAAAATCTTCAGGTTTTTGTGTCAAATTTTGTTCAAATATTCATCGGACGATGCAGTTTGAAGATTCAGAATCTGACGAGTATTTTTTTCCTTTGTTTTGTGGCTGCACCTAAACATTTAGACAATGCAGCAGGGCTACGTGCACACAGCAGAGGACAAAATGCTCGGCAGATTCTATCACGAATTTTACAATCGCGTTTTTTTTGTACCAGTTTTTGTCCCGTTTCTTTTTTTTTGCCGCGGTTTCCGTATTTCGTCCGTCCCATTCAATTAAACAGTTCTATAATCTGTCATTTTCAAGTGAAGTATGGTGGATTGTAGAACATGTTCTAAGTTTTTGGACCCGGTTCTCAGATTTGAAATCCCACCTCAGAAAATCCGAGCTGTGTGTAGCCTACAGCTTGGATTTTCTATTGAGGTCCATGGGGAGGGTTAACAGTTGGATTTTTGCAGATTCTAAACACTGAATCCATGTAAAAATCTGACTGTAAACCAGTCCCGTGTAGACTTAGCCAAACACTGTCTAGTCTAATCTTTATCTACCCCCCTCCACAGAATAACAGAGCGATCATTATGTCATTACCTACTATTTGTAATGAAACTACATAGCGATAAGCAGCCGCTTCATTGAGGTGAGATTAGTCTGCCCGGCTACTCAGGAGTTTTATCTCTTTACTAATCACAGCAAGTAAAAGACAAGATTTTACGTGTAAATTTTAATGGCGTAGGACTACAAAATAGAAAAAAAATACTGCCAAAAATTCAATTTTTCCAGGAATATTGATTTTTTACAAAAATACGTTCCGATGGAAGTGTCCCTATGGTCATCTCATTACATTAAGACCATTGATGCTCAGATTAAATATAGTATTGGCGCACCATTTATCACTATGGGCATTATGTATGAACACTGTCTAGCAGTAAGACTGTCTTTGTTGCCCATAGCAACCAATCAGAGCCAATAGCAACCAATCAGAGCTCATAACAACCAATCAGAGCCCATAGCAACCAATCATAGCCCATAGCAAAGAATCAGAGCTCATAGAAACCAATCAGAGCCAATAGCAACCAATCAGAGCTCATAACAACCAACCAGAGCCAATAGCAACCAATCAGAGCCCATAACAACCAATCAGAGCTCATAGCAACCAATCACAGCCCATAGCAACCAATCACAGCCCATAGCAACCAATCAGAGCTCATAACAACCAATCAGAGCCCATAGCAACTAATCAGAGCTCATAGCGACCAATCAGAGCTCATAGCAACCAATCAGAGCTCGTAGCAACCAATCAGAGCCCATAGCAACCAATCAGAGCTCCTCTTAAATTTTATGTAGTGCTCTGAAAAAATGAAAGCTGAGCTCTGATTGGTTGCTATGAGCTCTGATTGGTTGATATGGGCTCTGATTGGTGCTATGGGCTCTGATCGGTTGCTATGGGCTCTGATTGGTTGCTATGGGCTCTGATTGGTTGCTGTGAGCTCTGATTGGTTTCTATGGGCTCTGATCGGTTGCTATGGGCTCTGATTGGTTGCTATGGGCTCTGATTGGTTGCTATGAGCTCTGATTGGTTGCTATGGGCTCTGGTTGCTATGGGTTCTGATTGGTTGCTGTGGGCAATAAAGACAATCTTACTCCTCGACAGTTTTCGAACATGAGGCCCATTATGTCTACAGTATAATATATATATATATTCACATGGTGTATTTTACGTCCAAATCAATGTACAATACACTTCTCATACGCTACAATGTAAAATCCATGTCATCAATTACACTCAATTTTTTGCGCGCCTGAAAAGAAGGGATGTGAACTCTTTCGGGCTTATATGCGCTAAGAAAAAGTACAGCATAGGAAATCAGACATCTGCCTCAGGCTTTTGCGTGTCGTATTGGCATTGAGATGTATTGCTTGCAAGCGCGTCATTTCAACAGCGCAACAAGCACGTTTTGCGGCCTGTACCTGTGCGCGCTGCGATGCGTCGTCTGGACTCCCCCTTAGCTCTGCCCTCGACGACCGTATAACTATATATCTTCTATATAAAAACATCCATAATGGAAAAGTGACACAATTCCGAAAGTCCCACCAGTGACGCGTCTGATGCTGAAGTAATAAGTGCAGAAAACAGATTTTTTTTTTACCATCTTTCCTGATATTAATAAAAAAAATAACATATAATTGACATTAAAGTAAAGCTTTATGTATCCTGGAAAACAGGCAAAAGAAATAGTGAAATAACCGAGCGCGAGAAAGTGCTACAGGGAAGTCACACCGGGGTGTGCTAAAGTCACTGAAAATGTGTCCGGTCAGGACGGGCGAGAGGCGGCCCGGGCAGGAACCGGTTAAACAATATTTTGCAATCGGCATATAGACAGTCTGCTTTAAACCAGGCGTCACCAAATACATTGCATTGCTGATCCTGACCTACAGTCCAACTCTCAGGTTATGTCTACACAGCAATGTTAGAATGCCGTCCAAAATTCAATGGCGTCTTAAAGGGGTTGTCTCACTACATTGATTCATCTCACGTCAGTCCTGTTTTCTTGGTTTCACTTTGAATTCAGGGGTGTGTTTACTGGCTTCCACTAGGCTGCAGTAGAAGCCAGGTCTGTAGCTATAGCAACCAGTGCTGGCAGCCTATCAGGAGAGATCATACAGGTCTGTAGCTATAGCGACCTGAGGAGCTGATGCTGCCCATACAAGAGGGGATATCTAGGAATAGATAGGACACTGTTAATGGACACATATTGCAATGTGTCTTGTTTTTGCAAGATCTGTAACATGAAAAGCAGCAATCCTTGTAGTGAGATAACCCCTTTAACATCGCCGGGACGCAGTTTTTGGTGCAGGTTTGCTCTAAAAACCTGCCGGCCCATGTTCTATATTCCAGCAGAAGGCTGGTGGTTGAGAAATCCGACAACAGAAAATCTGCGGTTTTTAGCGCAAACTCGCACCAAAATCCAAGGTCCAGCAATGTTACAGTGAATTGTTTAATTGCTTGTGTTTTAGTTGCGTATTTCATCTGCAGTAAAGCTATGTTCATACGGCATCTTTCAGGGCATAATTGCTCTGCAATGTGACCCAAAGTACATCCTGTAATTACGGTAATCATAACTCTCGTACAGAGCTATGACTACCTGCCGCGTATTGAACGTTGGCGGAAGGAAGCAATATGTCACCTCTTTCTGATGTATATGCAGGGATAATTGGATAAAAGGTAGGTGCCGTTCAGACGAGTGATCGCCGATCATGTTTACTTGCGTCTTTTCGGTGTGGTTTTCGGATCCGTTTAAAGAATTGTCCGGTCAATTCTATTTGCGTTTTACGCAAGTGAAATCCCCATAGGAAACAATGGGGTGCGCTTTTGGAGCCTGAAAAACGGATCCAAAAATACCTCATGAGGAAGGGTCACATGACCCGAAACACGTCGGTCGGTTCAGATAGTGGCTAATGCACTCTTGGGGATGCTATCTGTTGATTTAACCTATGGATGTTTGGACTTTTTAATTGTCATGAAATAAAAGAGGAAGATTTTAACATATTTTTCCCATTTGGATGAATATCTATATGCTCTGACCACGCTGGCTACTTGAGCTTTCTACGTGGATTTGAATGAGGACTTGCCCCCTCGGCCGTGCAGCAGTCTGAAGCTTCGAATCCCGGACCTCAGGTGAGCCGTTCCTACAATCACTCTTTGAATGTCAAAAATACCCTTGGGTCCATTTAGGATGTGCTTTCCACATCTGAAAAACGCATTGAATTAAAAATTTGAATGTCTGTGATTTGAGAAAAGAACGCAATGAAAAACGGATCCGAAAAACACATCCAAAAACACATTTGCAAATTCATTTAATGAGAAACGGATCCAGAAACGGATCCAACGCGCCATGTGAACATATCCTAATGCTGCGTTCATGTGTTTTTGTTGCGTTTTTCAACTACATCTAAATACAAGCAAGTAAAAAAAAAAACAACCTGTTTTTCAAAAACCTTGTTTGTCTTTTTAATGAAACCACATTTCACCCGTCTTCCAAAATAGGGTATGTTCACACGGCTTATTTTGGGGCACATTTTGCCATGTATTGAGAGCGCACTGCGCTAATACGAGCGAAATACGCCCCAAATACGCCCCAATCGTTACGATAATCCACAGCTCTCATAGAGAACTATGGATTACGCCTCCTCTCTCCGCTCGCACAATACGATCGGATTGTACGCCCAGGGAGATAAGTGACACGGCTATGGGGCTGGTGGGCTGCCAGCCCCCACACGTGGCGGGAGTACGCGCGTATCAGTGCGACTCCTGAACACCCAGCTTAATTGCGGGGCGTACTTTATGCCCCGCAATTAAGCAATGTGAACATACCCTTGAAAATTTAAATTTCAAAATCACCTGCATTCAAAGGGGGCTTTCACACAGGGCAGTTTTGGTGCAGTTTTAAGGGTGCTTTCACTCACAGGTGCGTTTTTGCATGAATTTTTTTTTTTGTGCAGAAAAGTACAGCCATTAATGCTGTACATTTGTGCACAAAAAAATGCATCCAAAAACGCACCAAAAAAACGCACTGCGTGAAAGCAGCCTAAGGTAAGAGTTAATGCGACTTGCTGCAAAAAAAATTGTGGGCCCCAACAAAAAAAAAAACCACAAAATTTTTATGTGATTTTTGCCATTTCTGTGCCAATTTCAGCATTAATCAAAAAAGCACTGTGTGAAAAGCACCCTAAGGGGGATCCCCCCGGATAGGGCAAATATTTTTTCCTGTTTTGGCCCCTCCCCCCAGCCCGGGGGGGGGGGGGATGGCGGAGAAAAACCTCCCCCCTTTACATTTAGAAGAACAGGTTCCCTCCGAAAAAAACCGGTGTCCCCTTTTCAATATCTAAAATTAGGCAGAAGATTTTGCTTCTACAATGTTTTGCGGCCGGAAGTGGGCGGAAAAAAAACCCCCAAAAGGAAAAACCCTGCATGGGGGGCGCTGCACGGGTTTTATAAGACCAAAATTTTGCTATTTCGACCGGTTTTTCAGGCGGGCTGAAAAACCCTCAAAACCCATGCCGTCGGGGGCATCCCCCAAATGCCTTTATTCCCAGCACTTTTTCGTCTAAATTACAGGGGTCAAACTGCGGCCTCCGCTGTTTTGGGGGAACGACAACTCCCATCATGTTTGTTAATCTATAACCGTGGGCACATGGAGTTGTCGTTTCCCAAACGCTGGAGGGCCGCATTTTGCACCTGGTTTAAATTGTTCAGAAAGGTTTTTCCAGAAGTAACCAATGACTGTGTGTTAAAAGTCTTGTGGTACAAACGCATGTTAAACACCCCTTTTCCCAAACATTTAGAGAAGTGAAAGAAGTGTGGTAAAAAAAGGGCATTGTAATTGGAGCCCATTTAAAACTGCACCAAAATGCGCTGTTTAAAAGACCCAAAAACTGCATGCATAACACCGGTGTGAACCCAGCCGAAGGGTAAACTCTAGTAACTGCTCTGCAGTTTGCAGTGTGAACACCTACCATCACATTTTGGGAGAGCAGCCAGCATTTACTATCAGTGCACACTATCTGCACCTCCTCCCCATATAGGACACCTCCCTGGCAGACACCCTCCTCCTGTATGGGAGGTGGCAGGGATCACTGTGCTGCTGGGTGCTCCCTATAGAGGATGGGGCTGTATGGGTGCTCGCTGCTGGGGCTCCTTCTGGTATAGGGGCTTCTGTCTGCTCGGGTGAGTGCCCCTGCTCTGACCCAGCTCTGTGCCAGCCCATCGGAGATACTCGGGACTTTGAGGTACAGTCTCTGTTATTATGTGTCTGCTCTGTGGATGTGATACAATGTATCCTGTGCTGTGTAGTGTCCTTATGTATCTAAGTCTACTTTGGGGATGTGATTCAATGTGTCCTGCATTTTTATTATGTATCTAAGCCTGCACTTTGGGGGACGTGATACAATGTATCCTGCGTTGCCGTTCGCATCTAAGCCTGCACCGTGGGGGGGGTTTATACAATACCCGCGTTGCCGTTACGCATCTCAGCCTGCACCGTGGGGACGTGTACAATGTACCGCGTTGCGTTAGCATTAAGCCGCACCGGGGGACGTGATACAATGTATCCGCGTTGCCGTTACCCTCTAACCTGCACCCTGGGGGGTGTACAATTATCCCCCGGGTTTCCTTTCGCACTAAGCCTGCCCTTGGGGGGCTGATACAATGATCCTCTTTGCGTTACGCATCTAAGCGCACCCTGGGGAGTGACAATGTATCCTGCTTTGCCGTTACGCTTATAAGCCTGCACCTTGGGGACGTGATACAATGTATCCTGCGTTGCCGTTACGCATCTAAGCCTGCACCGTGGGGACGTGATACAATGTATCCTGCGTTGCCGTTACGCATCGAAGGGTGCACCCCTGGGGAGTGATACAATGTATCCTGCGTTGCCGTTGCGTATCTAAGCCTGCACCGTGGGGACGTGATACAATGTATCCTGCGTTGCCGTTACGCATCTAAGCCTGCACCGTGGGGACGTGATACAATGAATCCTGCGTGGACATTAGGTATCTAAGCCTGCACCGGGGGGACGTGAACAATTACCTGCGTTGCCTTAGTATCGAACCTCCCGTGGGGACGTGATCAAGTACCTGGTTGCCGTTAGTATCGAAGCCCCACCCTGGGGAGTGATACAAGATATGTCTGGTATGTCATTGTGTATCCCTAAACCTGTACTATACATGTGATACAATGTATCCTGGGTTGTCATTATGTATCTGGGCTTCCTCTATAGATGTGATACAATGTATCCTGCGTTGCCGTTACGTATCTAAGCCTGCACCGTGGGGACGTGATACAATGTATCCTGCGTTGTCGTTACGTATCTAAGCCTGCACCGTGGGGACGTGATACAATGTATCCTGCGTTGTCATTATGTACGGGTTCCTCTATAGATTGTTTCAATGTATCCCGGGTTGTCTTAGTATCTGGGCTTTTCCCGTTTGAGTGATACAATGTATCCTGGGTTGTCGTTATGTATCTGGGCTTCCTCTATACATGTGATACAATGTATCCTGGGTTGTCGTTATGTATCTGGGCTTCCTCTATACATGTGATACAATGTATCCTGGGTTGTCGTTATGTATCTGGGCTTCCTCTATACATGTGATACAATGTATGCACTACTGTGTAGCATTCCTTCTGTAACTTCCTGATTGTTTTGTGGGGTGGTGCTGGGGAAATTCCAAGTACATGTTCTTGGATTGCTCAGATTGGAGACCTTTATGATCTTGGTATCTGTAGGATTTAGCCCAGGTGTCCTCAGGAAGTAAATGACAGATTATCAGGTGTCAGGGGAGCTGATGTTTGCAGGTGTTGCCTATGGCCATTTTACTTGAAGCAGATTTAGCTCCCTGCATACAAGGGGCCAGTCCCGGGTGTGAAAGGAGGGACTGTATGGTCATAATGCGCCGTGCTTTTATCTGGCCTGGTTTCTCCTAAAAATTTTTCACCCCTTTTCAACCCAAAGGAAAAAGGGGGCAGAGTCTGTGGCTGAATCCAAAACCCCCAATCCTGGGAGTGCTTTCCTGCTGAGTGGACACGGCTCTCATGCAAAATCCATGGGAAAAACTTTGCCCTTTTTATATTGGGGCCTTGTTTCCCTCCCGTCTACCCCCCTTTCCCCGGGTTCCCTCCCCTTTCACTGATGCTCTTGGGGGCCATCTGATTATACGAAATCCGGAGGATTCTTTTTTTGGGGGACGGTTTTTGTCATCTTTTGGCTGTTTTGGGGGACGGTTCAATCGGGGTTTGCAGATAGTTCGTCCCCCAAACCATTGAACTGCTATCTTTGCCCAAAAACCGGCAAGATTGTGCATGGTCAAATTTTTTTCGGAACCCCCGGGGGCCCCTGTTTTCATTCAGGTAGAATTTGAAGGTTTTTTTTGGGTCAGTCCACACGACGTTTTTTTGTTGGATTTTCACGGTTTGCGGATTTGGAAAAATTAGAACCGAAAAATCCCCCCCAAAAATTTCAATGCAAATCCGCCCAGTAGTTAACGCAGGATTTTAAAACCCGCGGGGAAAATCCAAAACACACACATTACCCAAGTGTTGCTAAAAAAGGGGCGGCCAAAAATCCAAAAACCCCGGGCGAATCGTACCAGAACCATTCAAAAGACATTAAAATAAGGGTCGATTTTAAATCAGGATTCAACGGTTTTTTTGCCACTGCCTTTGTGAACATACGATAAATGAGATTTTATTGCTTGATGCCCCACAGGTTTCTCTGGTTACCGTCCTGCTTCCCCGTCTTCTTGCCTTATTGAGGGAGGGATGGAAACAGGTCGGCAGGGAGAACAGAGTGTTATCCCCCAAGTATTACCGTATATCTTGATTTAAAAACCGCCCCGGTTAAGCCACCCGAGTATAACCGCCCCCAGTAAAACCCGGGACCCGAGTATAAGCCCCCGAGTATAAGCCGACCCGAGTTAACCCGCCCCGAGATAACCCCGACCCGGAAAAAGCGCCCCGATTTAAAGCCCAGGCACCTACTTTTCCCCACTAAAACGGGAAAGCTTTTTGACTAGAGAAGTCTAGGGGGGGGAAAACGCAGCGGTACGGGTGAATTTTAAAAAATAAAAATAGAACCAATAAAATAAAATGGGCGTTTAATGTCCCCCTAGGCTTTTTTGGCAGGTAAGGCAGTTTAATGTCCCCCATGGCAGATATGGGGGTGGTAAAAGCAGTTTTTGGTCCCCCAGGGGCAGATATGGGAGGTATAAGCATTTTAAATGTCCCCATAGGCAGAATAGGCAGGTATAGGCATTTTAAATGCCCCCCATGGGCAGTATAGGTGGTATAGGCTTTTTAAATCCCCCCCTAGGGTATAGGCTGGTATAGGCGTTATGTCCCCCATAGGCGATATAGGTGGTATAGGCATTTTAATTCCACCCAAATTAGGCGGTATAGGAGTTTAATGTCCCCCATGGCAGGTATAGGAGTTTAATGCCCCCCATAGGAGGTTGGGGCTTTTTAATGTCCCCCATAGGCAGGATGGGGCAGTTTAATGTCCCCATGGGAAGGAAAGGCGTTTTAATGTCCCCCATAGGCGGTTGGGCATTTTTAAGTCCCATAGGCGGGTATAGGCAGTTTAATGTCCCCATGGCAGGTATGGCTGGTATGGCTTTTAATGCCCCCATAGGGGGTTTTTGGCTGGTTTTAGGCAGGTATAGGCTGGTTGGCTTTTTTGTTTTAAAGGGATTTTAAAGGAAGTATATGCCCCCCAAGGGCAGGCATGGGCAGGTAATTCCCCCCAAGGCAAGTTATGGGGGAGGTTACCCCCTGGCAGGTTTAGGCAGGTATAGGTCCCCCTGGGGCAGGTTATAGGCAGGAAATGGCCCCCCCTAGGAGGTTATAGGCAGGTATGGCCCCCCCTGGGCGGTTTTAGGCAGGTATGGTTCCCCCCAGGAGGTTATAGGAGGTATGGCCCCCCCAGGTGGGTTTTAAAAAGGCGGTTAGGTCCCCCCCTGGTGGTTATAGGCAGGTATGGGTCCCCTTGGAGGTTATAGGCAGGTTTGGGTCCCCCCTAGGTAGGTTATGGAGGTATGGCCCCCTAGGCGTTGGCGGTTTTAAAACAAAAAATAAACTTTTCCGGCTCCCCCGTGCTCCGTCCCCTCGCCGCCCGCCTCCCCGCTTGGGGCCCCCCGCGGCTCTCCTCTCTTTCCCCGGCACGGGGCGCGTGTGTCTCAGGCCGGCAAGCATTGAAAACACCTGCCGTCCGGAAACTCCCGGACCCCCGCGACGCCCGGAGTCCACTGCGGAGCCGGACGCTCGCTCTCTGCTCCGAGTTGTGCTTTTCCCCTTGTAGCACCCCCCGGAGCGCTTACAAGTAAAGAGTAGCCGACAGTGCCCGGGGCCACCGCAGTGCCTGGACGCTGTCGGGGTACTCGCGTTCAGTTATTGGCCCCTGAGGGTCGCTATAGTGAAGCGTCCCTGTCGGCGCCCCGGGCCCCGAAGCGCCCGAGCCGACAATGACTCGGTTTTGCCGAGGGGGGCATTTTTTCGACATTTTTTTTTGTGTGAAAAACTCTGCTTTACTCGGGTAAAACGGTGTTTCTTTTGATTTTTTTACTTTGAGCTTAAAGCTCTCTGCATTTTAAAAACATTCTTGTTTCCATGTCAGTGCTTTAAGGAGCTACGAATGTGGAGCTGACATGCTACTCGCTGCTATAGAACCTCCCACAGGCTGACCAGAAAGAGCCAGGAAGCAAGAATCTGAATCTGCTTTTGGCTCCGAAACAGCGGGGTCAGATGACCTCTTTTAGTGATGGCTTTTGAAAGGTGAGACAAAATAAAGAGTTCCTCAGGGGTTAACAGATGATCTGTGTAGCAATGCCCCATGGCTCAACTATAGAGGCAGGAGCATAAGGTTATGGTCACGTCAAAATCTGATGTGTAATCCTCAGCAAGAATATGAGGCGACATCCCGGATCTCGGCCGAGGGATTATTGGCTTAACCAGTGTCACTCCTGCCAGAGGGGATCCCAGAAGAATTTGCCTGTAGAATGAGCAAGTTGATTATGATTCATTAAAGGGGATTTGTCGCTTCATCAGTTGGTGTGTTTACTTGTACTTTCAATTTCTCAGTTCCTTAAATCCAGGGGCGTTTCTTCCCCTCCCAGCTGGGTGTTTCTTAACTGAAGGGGGATGAAATCACCCCCACCCTCTCACTGTTCGTGCTCGCTCCCAAGTCAGTGTGTTTGTTTGAGATCAGTGGGAGGGAATAGCACTTTCCTGCTCCCCCCCCCCCTCTCTGTCTGAGTCCACATGTCACTGTGTCGTTCCTCTCCCTATGCAGTCTTATTTTGTAAGAGCTGTTTACATACCAAAGTCCTGCATTCAGTCTAGACAGTCTTCTATGAACTCAGAGCACTGATCTCTTCTCCTCTCACAGCTGGAGGTTTGTTACAGTTGAATCCAGTCTTCAAAGAACTCATCCAGAGCAGCACAGATCTGTCTCCCTTCTATGTTACACGAAGCAGCATTAAGCACCGAGCACATTTCTGCTGTTCTCTGATTAGAGAAGCACCCTGCAGTGTTACTGTGATCTGTGGCGTACAGAGTAAAATTTGTTCCCGGCCCCCTTATTCTGAGGTGAGAGAGGCAGGACTGCGCGCTCCGTGAATACGACCGGGGCCGGACAGAATGTAAATTAGTAGAGCCGTCAGTCAATGAAATGAAAGGAGGTGGAATACGACCGACACTGGGGAACAGTGTTTATAGAAAACGAAGATAAGGGAGACTGTGAAAACAAGACAGCTTTACTAATGACATCCAATTGCAAAGTTGCTTGTTTTCACTGTCCCCTTATTTTGAAGAACATTTAATGTAATGAGAAAACCCCTTTAATTGAATTTAGCTCTCTAACGTATCCTCCTCAAAAACAGCCGCGTGAACCTACCCTTCATGGTCCCATACTCCCCAACTCCCCCCTTCCCATAGGGCATCAGGACCAAACTAGTCAAGGAAATGCAAGGCTCAAAAAGTTCTTTAATATGTGGTCTTTAGTTTCCAATCAAATTGTGAAGTTGTGGCCCTCCTGGGGTTCTCCGCCATTTTGGTTGGTTCTGCACGTTAAACGGTGAATACCCCGGTAATGATCTAGAATGGTCACATTATAAGGAAATGTTCTCTCTGTCTTCAGGTCTATGTCTTTTATGTCAGAGGGAAAAATTGGAAGAACTATGACTGGGCCCATGTCACGACCGTCGCACTGTTTGCACCATATGACCCGGAGCTCATGTGTTTTGCACATTCCAAAGGGGCAAGGTTTGTCCTGAAAGGTAGGTTTGTGTTGAATGTATCCACCCATCTCATACTGTATTTCAGAAGTTAACATAAATGGAGTTCAATACATTGACTCTAAATTCTAATGATGAGTTGTAGAACACTATAGAAAAGGAACAGCACCACTCTTGTCTATAGGCAGTGCCTGGTATTGCAGCTCAGTTTTTCAAAGTGAATAATGCTATGCTGCAATACCAGCCATGGCCAGAGAAGAGTGGTGCTGCTCCCTGGGATAAATAAGCAGTGCAACTCCTCAAGTTCCTTTTATTTCTCCAACTTGTCATAATGACATTGTCTTCAAAACAATAGAAACCAATATATATTACTCACAAAAAATTAGGGAAATTTCAGAACGAACATAAAGTTTCTTGAACTAAATTCACTAAATGAGACCATCTCTTCCCTCTTGATGCACGTGTCCAACCGATCGATGCTTCAGTCTTTTTGGACAACTTGCTGATCTCTGACAAGGAGTTTAATGGCATAATTCTCAACAGGTGTTTGATCCCTGAATTGCCCAATACATTAAGGGAATCAATGTGGATTGGGAATTAAACTGTCCTCCTCATCCTATTCACATTGTGATATCATGAGACCAAGACAACACCTTACAATAGATCAGCAGGACCTCGCCATTGCCAGGCTTCAAGCAGGATGCTCTCAGACAGAAGGGGCCCGGGTTAGAGTGTCAGAGTCATCAGCAGGTTGTATCGGAGATACAGAGAGACGGGAAAGAGTCACAGAAAGGCAAAGAGGTGGATGTTCTTTGTCTCCATACAGATGATAGGCTTCATTTAACCAAATTGCCTGCGAAGCCGTGATGTTGCGCAAAAACTCCAGGCGGGTTTTAAAGGGGGAGGCGAGAGGGCGGCCAAGTGTCACGTCAGGCTTCATAAGGGGTTTATTGGGGCGCGGTCTGGTGTAACGAGGGAAAGGGGGACTTGGTGGCTGATGCATGCGTCTCCTTGGGGTCCCCTTTTTTTTGGCCCCATAAATTACTGCTCAGGTAAATCGTTTTATCACTGAAGAGCACTGAGGAGCCCTGGTCCCTCGTCCAGTGTTTATGCTCCCTGTCCCGGATTCTGATGCCTGTGCCTGGTGGTTGGTGGGGGCCTCTAGCGACCCCCGCGTGATGAAAATCTTCGAATGGCCCTAATGTGAACTTGGTGCCTCTCCCCTTTTTTTTAACATCCCCTGGAGTTGTGGGGATATCATCTGTTTCCACAGGGCATTTGGTAAAGGAGGCGGTCATAGTGTGTGATGGAGCCAAAGGACGCCCACTTCTTTCCCTTTTCTGTGACTCTTCCAGTCTCTTGTTCCTGCATGTCTCGGGTTCATCACTCTAAAATCAGTGGCCATTCCGTCTGAGGATCCTGCTTGAAAACCTGGGAATGCCGGGTCCTGCTGATCCATTGTAAGGTTTTTTTTTGGTCTATGAGTCACAATGTGAAAGCAGGATGAGGAGGACTTTTTTAAAACCCCAATTCACCTGTTCCCAAAAAGTTTGGGGTTAGGAAAACAAAAACCTTTTGGGGGGTTCTGCCATTAAATCCTTGTTAGAGATCAGCAATTGTGCAGAAAGCCCGGAAAACCATTGAATCGTTGGACGGTGCATTAAAGGGGGAGATTGGCATTTACTGCACTAAAAGGGGAGATGGAATTATTTAGTGCATTTAAAATTTTTTCAAGAAAAGTATGTTCATCCTGAAATTTCAATACAAGCAAAAAGGTTAGAAATAAGAGAAGGGGCAAATACAAAATGTATGGTTGTATGCCATGCTAATTTTTTGGGCGATTAGCAACGGGTTTTACCATGATTTCCCTCCGCAGCAAAATGAAGGGGCTGCATTGTATGGGTGTCGTGGCCCCCCAAAAAAAAAAAACTGGACAAAGCACAGTGTCATACAAGGCCCCGAGAAATCAGTCCCTTTCACGTATGTTTTGTGCACCCCAAAAGCTTAGCACACGAATAGGGTTGGGTATGATTGGACGCGAAAAGCCAGCCTTATTCTCCCCCCAGTATGCACCAGACTTGGCAGGGCGGGGGGGCCACCATAGTG